>JAQQZT010000005.1:19038261-19049633 GCA_030068275.1 Clarias platycephalus
AACATATCCGATATGTGTCACATATGAGCAAAAAATCGGAATTGGGTCACATTTAACTGACAGTGTAAACGTAGCTTAAGAGAAGTCAGTTGTTTCATAGTAAATGCTGCCATGAAGGTTTTTATTTTCTTGAGTAAGACAGGCAATAAATCCCAATTGCGCAAACTCCAACTTCTTGTAAGGGAATTAAATGAAAAGAAAGCCATTTAAATCAGTCTGTCTGCATCACTCAGCTTGCCCAGCAGCATGCTTAGCATTAAGAGAAGTGACAGATTTGATTTGGGTACACTCGTCTTCCCAACGTGCAGGGCAGACATGACTAATCTCAGCCTGCCATCTGGTTAAAGACACAGCCGCTGCTGCCACCTGCCTCTTCCGTGACTCCTCACCGCATCTCTCGCTGCAGGGACGTAGCTGCAGGGGTCAGAGGTCAGCGTAGGGACCTGTGGAGAAAAGCTGGTCCTGCTGCTGTGAGGTCACACCTCCCCTGTGGCACGCTGAGAGACATGAAATCCTGGATTGTGCTGAGTCTTGGGAATCAGCAGTGAAGTGTTGGAGCTTGTATGGAAGATATTTGAGTTGGGTTTATCAAATGCTTGGGGTATCCTGTTTTAGCATGGTGTATAATGCCTGATTTGTAATATGTCTAGGTATTTTACACACTACATGAGTTTGGATTGGTGAGGTTCTGTTGTGCAGGCTCAAACACCAACTGAATCTTTGCATCGATCTTGCAACGATGATTCATCTGATGAAATATTTCCACACAAAGCGTATGCTTAACACACACTAACAGTAAGCAGTCGGTAGTGAGTAATGTCCGCGGCGCAGTTCACAAGATACACAGTTACGGCATTTGGGCTTGTGGATGGATGATTTAGAAAGACCGGATTATTTGCCTTCTGTGCCGATTTCACTGCCATCGGTTCCTCTCTTCTATAGACTGATGCCTGTTAATCTTGACCACTGGTCCTTACCTAAAACTGAAAGGTACTGTAACAGTGTCAGGCTAAGATGAGTGGAGCTGGTGCAGGAACATTGATAAAGATGAGCTGGGTACCTATGGATTGCCAGTGCATTATTCGACTTTTCACACAAAAATAAGGTGATTTAGAAGATTAAAAAAGATCCATGATGTGTTTAAGCGTAAAGCTAATTTAAAACTTGAACATGAACAAGATGAACAAGAATTGGCATTTTTATGCTATATCATTTTTTTTTGTCATTTTTACACATTTAGATGGGTCTCCAGTGTAAAAAAAAAAAAAAAAAAAAAAAGGAAAAAGGTGACTACCTGACCTTTTTCATTTTTGTATTGGGTAAGCCAATTTAGATTCCCCCTAATGTGACATCATATAAGAAGAGCCCCTCCCCCAGCTTGTTGCCAGGGTCAATTTGCACAGACACTGAAAGCTATTCGAAAGAGGAGTGAAACACAGGAAGACTATGATTAGAGTTTGCTTCTCTTTCAGAAAGTAATCCACACACTTTAAATATGCTAAGAACCCTTGAAAAACTCAGAATGAAGTTTTTTTTTTTTTTTGCCCAAAACCATGCTTTTACATGCTCCAACATCATGTTGAACAGCAGGGACACTTTCGTGCGCATGTAGAATGTCTCATTTATGTTCAGTTAATACCACACACACACACACACACACACAAACAAAAAACACACACACACACAAAAAAAAAACATTGCGAGATAATTAATGAGCCAACTTTCTTAATCCCAAAAGGTAACTTCTTTGCTGTTTGACATGAACACCATCCACTTTAAATACAAACATGTGGCAAGTGTGGAGGGGGTGAATTATCCCGCCGAGACCCAACGCAATTATGATCATCGATGATAGGTCTCATTCTCCTTCACTGTCTGCAATTAAGCTCCAACTGCTGGGAGCTACCCTGACCCAATAAACTAGCCCCCCACACCTCCCGCACGGCAAACAGTGATTATTGCAGCCCACTGGAATTAAGAAGGAGTCATTATTTATGCCATATGCTTACAAGATATTTTTAATGCCAAAAATCAGAGCTGACATCTCAAATGGTTTGATCCTTAACCCTGGTATGCGGCTTTGGGCTAAGACTCCAATGCTGTCTGTAGTCTTCCTAAAACGTAGCCTTGAGACTATCCCTGATAAACATGCAAACAAATGCAGAAACACAGAAATGTGCTTCGCTTATGTGTTCTGCTTAACCGTGCCCATGTTAATGTTTTTACATTTGGGAATGCTCCTTCGCTTGTAAAACCATAACCTCGCATGCCACACATATGGAGCGTGAATGTTGAACACATCAGCTGATGTTGAGTTGTGATATTTTCGCACTTTGCTTCGCTGATCTCTCTACACTGTGTGCATGTGCAAATAAGTATGTATCTACAATTAGGTGAATTTATGCGGAGGATTTAGGCTCGTGTGTTCCTTATACAAGTATAGTCTAACTATCTATATATTTAAACCATGCAATTGATTTACAATAAACTTTTTCAAAAAGTCTTATGTGATTAACATCCAAACCTGTGTGACTTCTATGACAAGTTGCAATGTCAGATACACTGACACCTTAGCGAAAAAGCCAGCAGGACATTTCACTGCCACGTTTCTGGTCCAGGTAGAAAACATTGCCACATGGCTGCTGAAATCCCCAAGTGTTGTTGGGCTACTGCTGGCTACTGAGACATGTTTGTGTGTGTGTGTGTGTGCATGTGTGTGTGTTTAGGGGGTGGTGGCTGTAGTGGTGGTGGTGGGGCAGCGTTCTCTATGGTGACGATCTCTCCATCCGTCAGAAGCCTGCATGCTCGTAGCGTCCATTAGTCATAATGGCGTGGAGCCGCGCCGCTCCGCTGTGCTATCTTGAAAGGAAGCAGGTGTGGGCAGGAAATTAATGTAAATCCATCAGCGTTCAATTAGGCCTGCACAAAAAAAAAAGGGAGGAAGAACATCCAAACCAATAGGGCCCACCTTCTTTTGAATGCAGGCTGCCTTTCATTCCATCCATCTCTTTGTATCTGCAAACAAATGGAGCTAACTTTAATTATGAAAAAATAGCTGTATGAATTTATCCAGGTGCAGCTCCTTTTTTTTGTGTGTGTGTGTTTTCCTTTTCGGCCGAGCAGCCGTGCTGGTAGGTTTCTTCATTAGGCTGACAGCATGGTAGTGGGTGTAATTCTTGTGAGTGCCTGGAGGTGCAGAGAGCATTGGCCCTTAGTGCACAGCCCTGAAAAAGCACTCTAACCTAATTTGTTTCTAATTAAAAAAAAAAAAAAAAAGAAAAAACTCGCAGGAAGTACACCTGTCATGACTCTGGCCAAGCTGGTCCATACCAAGATGCAGAATGTCAGTTTGCTCTTCAGCAATAGACAGGATGAGTAGGTTTACTGAATTTGCTTTCAAGAACACACTTTAGTACAACAATCTACAGCCAGGAACAAAATTCGTCTCTCCGTGTACTTTTTGCAGGTGCAATATGGCATCAGTTCTGATATGGTCAAGGCAATATTTAGAATGGCTACCTCTGGTAAGGATAGGTTAGTATACTGTATTGATAGTTCTGTAAACATCTTTAAAAAGCAGTAAATGTGAAAACAGAAGCTCATTCCTGTAAGTCTGACATGAGCATGAATGAGCTACACGTTTACCATGACATCAGCTAAGGAAAAGGAACATTTAAACAAGAGGGATGGCGAATGAAAATGAGAGTATCACATTTTGATCAGCATGCTGCTGTCATTGCAGTCATTGGTATCAGTGCAAATAAACCACAAGAGTTTTGGCAAAGCTTCAGTGCTGAGGTCACTTTTAATGTAAACCTAGCTACACATATTTCACCAGTGTGAAGTGTGTATATCTTCTTTTATACATATAATAAACCTGATAAGTAATAGAACACATCAAGATGGTTTTTTGGTTGGAATTTTTGTCTTTCTGTTTGTTTGTGCATGCATCACGTAAAAACAACTGAATGAATTTTAATGGGTTTTTCCACAGGTGTATTTGGTCGAGCTTGTGGTTACATACAGTACAGTACTGTACAGGCTTTGTTTCATCGAAATCGTCCCACAGGAAGAGAAAATATGCTACTTTAAAATTTAAATGGAAAACACCCTTATATCATAAAAAAAGACCTTCACAAACTTATTAGTTCATTATGAGTGCGCAATTGAAATCTACTGTACTTAATAAACACGATCTCACACCTTCACTCTACGCACTTCATGGTAAGACATAAAAATTTTAGTTCATTCCAAAATTCAACAGATGGTGTTGTAGATTTTTTAAAGCGCGCTTATGAGTGTACGATTAAATTCCACGTGAACGTGAAGTACTGTAGCTGGCACATCTAGCATATTATATAAGAGACAGGGGTATTAAAAAACTTTTGAATCTAAACTTTTGACTAAATTCTACTGTTTGAGTAAACTTCTGGTTAATACGTACTGTGTTTTAAAGTGCAGTATCTTTAATATGAAAGCAAAAAAAGGCTTGTACAGCAGTACTTGTTTTTAAATGCAACAGTTATTCAGAATTTAATATTTTTTGTTGAAAAAAAAAGTCATAAGTGTATTTTTTATGACAAAATAACCCTGACAGTATTGCCAGCTGCAAAGCACAGGGTTTATATTATTAGATAATAAATATTATTGTTTTTATAGGAACAGCTAATTCACAGAAAGGAAACACTAAAACTAAACTAAAATATGGAGGCGTTTATTTAAAATGTGTATTGCAGCAGGAAAGATGACGTATCACTTACTGGTTTCTGGTTTTCTACTTCACTAATTCAGATAATACCTTGATAATCATTTCACAATCCTATTGTTTTATATATTCTGTATTCTGCAAAATTCCTCATTTGCCACCCTTCAATTCTTCATATTTTTCTTCTAAAGAGATTCTTACAAGAGGCATTCTTTTATTGTAATGTAGTGTTTAGGAATAGTTCTCCAGTCTTCCTGAAGGGCTTTTTGGCTCTCATTTTCCATTCCAGTTCCAGAGAATTTTTTTGGGGATTTGTTAAGCCACATAGTGACCGAATAATCATTTAAGCACAAAAACAAAACAAAAAAAACACACACACACACACACACACACACACACACAAAAAAAACACAGACTTAAGTCATGAACCAGTGAAAACCAATGCAGATGGTGACAGATGGTGAAGTCAGTGATTAAGATAGTGGAGATGCGGAATGCTGAGACGTTGGAAAAGACGAGAGGGGAAATGAGTTTGCTGCTGAAAAGTTGTTGCATAAGCAACCGATTTTTAAATGGTATCTTAAGCCTGTTGCAGAAATAAAATTTTCTCCTATTTCTTCACATACTTTTATTAGATTTTATAAGATCAAATGGCTCAAAAAGTCTTTTGCACAGTACTGTGTACTGTATATAATTGTACATTATTTGTATATATCTTAGACTGCATATTACTGTACTTACATGAATTTCCCAGTATACAGTATTTGTATATTTAATTTACATATCTCTTACATATATTTCTGACGAATACTTGCGTATAATAAATGTCCTTCTACAATATTTATAACATAGTGTATTTTTATAATTAATACTGTTATCTATATATGCATACCATACCATACATATATTCTTTGTTTACATATATGCAACTTCTACCTTCTTATTTTTGTATACAATATGTCTGTCTGTCTGTCTGTCTGAAATATAAAAAAAAAAAGAAAAAAAAGATTTAAGACAGGATAAGAGACTGGTGAGAAAATGAATAAGAGGAATAAAACAGAAAGGAAATTTATTGAAAATAAATATCAAAAAGCTTAAAAAATAAGCATGCATTAGAGAATAATATAAAACAGCACAAACACACCAGCACATGAGAGCACTGTTATTCATCATTTGATAAATTAAATGCTTATTGATAAGATCTTGTATTAATATTCATAGTAACTGTATACCTGGTATTTTCCAATATAGTTTTGGTGTTTACATTAAATGTGATGTAATGGTATGACATATGTTGTTATGTCTTATATCTCATTACGGAATGAAGACACTTAATGTCAGATCACTTAATTGTGTAAGCTGAGCCAGAATGTGCCTATTTACATCCACCGTCTCCATCCATGAAAGAGAGGGTCACTCCATCTGTCACGGTTTATCAACTGACAAATTCCCAACGGTGGTAATGGTAAGTGTGTGGCTGCCGGCTATTGCATTAGCTAACAAGATAGGAGCTTGTTCCTTTAACGCATCACTTCCTGTGGCATGTTGTGCTAGTAGTGGCAGGTTAGATAGCTCGGGACGAAAAGCTTTTTGCACTGTGTATGGAATCTGTTAGCTGTGATATTAGTAGGCGTTTAGGACAGTGAGGAGTGCAAGCACTTCATGCCAGGGAAGAAACCCTATGCCACTTCTGTGGAATGCATCGTTCCTGAAAAGCCAAACAGATATAAACACACGCTTCTTCAGGCTGCAGGACGCATATTATTCCTGGTTTTAAAATGATATTTTCCCTCATCATGTTCCGTGAAATGAATAAAAAGGCAAAATGATGCTGTCGTGGTGTCCAGTTCAACAAATTTGTGCCCCCCTCCACTAGATTGATGGTAAAGTATTACAGTGAAATATGGTAGTAAAGAAGACAGAAGCATTAAGAGAGAGATGGTGGTGATGGTAGAGGAGCCTGTTTGGCACACTTTAGCTGCTTGAAGAAGGAGTGGGTCAACTTCTTGGCAGAGAAAGTGCAGCGTTGCTATGGCAATGGGAGATTCTGTCTCTTTCTCTTTCTCTGCCCGTTGTCCCAGGTTAAGGGCGCCATCATCAGCATGAATGAAACTTAAGAAACAGCATCTGTGTTGCCAGATTTAGGCCATTAACTTGGTTACCTTTGGTTGCAGTGTTTTGTGGGTAAACTGTTGAGCTGTATGGACTAATATGGCTTGATTTTTTTTTTTTTCATGACATGAGTGGATTCCTAAATGCAGCAGTCACGCATTACATCACACGTAAACATGCATGCAAAATGAACATCCGAAAAACTTCATATTCATTTATTCCATTAGCAATTCCTTGTCCTTTGAACCACTGTTTAGATATATAACAGTTCATTTGAGGAATATGGCACTGTAAAGATTATTATTCATAATATATGATACATAATATATTAAAATGTATCCGCGTTTCAAATTAAATGAGTCAACACTTCACTCAGAGTTTGGAGGCAAGTTGTAACGTCCATTGTCTTGAATAATTGTGCAAAATGGAAGCATTAATTCCTGACAGAACTTGACAGTGTGTTTCTAAATTTATAGCTCTCCTCTGCCTTATCAGGATTACCCATTGTGTTACTAATGAGAGGGTCTGGCATTTGGAGAAGCATGATAAAAAACAGACAAATAGAGAAAAGCTGTTTAAAACTTTCGACGAATGTGACTTCTCTTTAGTGTGGCTATCAGCGAAACATGCGTCGTTGGTCTACCCCAGCTGCTGTTTAAGATTTTGCGAGTGCTTATTATTAAATAATTTTTGTCATATTTCCTGCACTCGCTCCCTCCCACAGCATTCTGACTGAGATGTAGCATTCTCTGCACATCTACGCAAAGGACTTTGGAAGAGAGAAGGGACACTGTATGAAGAAGGGGGGAGAAAAAAAAAAAAAAAAAAGAAAAAATCTTGGCAAGCGTAAGTGAGCGCTCGTGGACTCACAGTGCCAAGGAGACGTTATTTATGTTTGGATGTCAGCACTCGGTTCAGGTTGGCACAGCTTGTGGGCTGCACTCTTTGGCTTCATCCTGCTGTCTCCTCCATGCCCGTGCTGGGTGCTTGCCTTGCGCCCTGGCTCTGCTCTCTGTCCTGTGGAGGGTGAACGAGGCCTGCTGTGCTCCCATTAACCCCCCCAAATCATGCTCTGCTACTCAATTATGAACTAACTTCAGAAGTATGAACCGCACGCTCAGCGAAGTTGGAGAAGTTGCTCGGCCGCAACGTCACTCAAGGGCTATGCATGAGTCATGCTCCTTTACTTCTCGCGTTCATGGGCCTGCTTCTCTCTACGCTTCCTCCTGTGCCGTGTGCTCAGGCGGCTGCCAGAGCTAAAACTGTACTCAGTCCCGTCACATAACGCTCTCAGGGGCAACCAGACACATCTGTTATCAGTTAAAGATGAATATCATATAAAAATATAGTTTTTTAACAGGAGTCGTTTTCACGCTCAATCCGTACCCATTCATGTTCTTGTTTTTTACATGGCTCTCTGTGCTTATAATAATAATAATATATATATATATATTATATATATATATATATATATATATGTGTGTGTCGTAGGCAAGCTCAAGGCCTTAAAAGGAAGACAGGGCCTTTTCCTGGGTCCATCAGAACTGTAGTCTGCAGAGGCTCAAGCCAGGGTCCTGTGCTTGCCTGGGACTCTTCATCACAGAGCGGCTGGCGGACGGAGTTGAAGGAGGAGAGAGAGACAGAGCAGCCCAGGCCTGGCAGCCATAGCAGGGCCAGATAACAGCTGATACTGGGACTAATTTGGTAATGTGCAGGAAGGGTGAGTGACGTGGGCCGTGGGTTGAGGGTGCTGCTGATAAAAAGCATGCCAGTTAAACTGGAGACTGTTATCCTCACAGTCAGCTGAACTGGATGCTCTCTCTCTCTCTCTCTCTCTCTCTCTCTCTCACACACACACACACACATTTGGTATCTAGAATGTTTACATTGATATAGCTAGATAGTAAAGTATGAAGACAAACAGAAGTATCGCTTATTTATTTCGGGTTTTTTTTGCCATTCTGAATAAGTTATAATGTATGATTATTCATATAGCGTGTATAAACAGTATATACTGTATAGTGTGTGCTTTTTTAAATGCATTGCGCTGCTTGATGCAGAATGGAATGTGTACTCCTGGCTATACAACACTCATGAGCTACTTTATGGATGTTGGTGTTCTAACCGTAAAGAGCTATCATGGTAATGAATAATACAGCTTGGCCTGTGAATAATCGAGAATAAGCAAGAGATAATTACATCTGGCTCAGTGTTATTACCATTTAAATTGAGGCCCTCGAGTTGAGTGCCTCTCTACTGAACAATCTTACAATCTTACAACTAAGCACACATGTACTGTAACATTGACGCTCTTTTAGCCACAGATTTATTTTTATTTTCCAGTTATTTTTCCCTCGCTCTTTACTTACCCATGGTTGAAACATGCTAAGCTTAATTTTAAAGATTTGGGTTTTTTTTTTTAGTAGGCGCCCATATGTTCCCATTGCCTGCACAATCTGCAAAAAGGGAAGGATATTATGTAAACACCACCGTTGTCATGGGGGACAGATTGACATTGGCTGACAACAATACACAGTGCTGTTTGGTATGGCTGATAGAGGCTGGCCTGTCTCAGGGTAAATAAAGCCCTACGAAAAACCGTGTGCCGCTGCAGTGCTGGAAGGACGGGTGACTAACTGAATGACTGCGTTATGTCTTTGTCACATGTGCTATCCAGAGCAGATGTGAACACAGAGCAGAAGTCAAGATGCTAACTTAGGTAGCCTGTTCCTGATGCACATTTTTCTGCAACGTGTAGATTCGCTCAACTGTAATAAGGGAAATATTCATATAACAATAATACCAATTTTTTATTTATTTACAGAATATATAATTAATATACAGTATTATACTTATACTTTTATATTTTATCTACAATGCACCTACTGTACAACTTCATAATATAAAATTTCAATAAACCAAATATAAGATTTTGTTAAAACTATTTATAGACTATTTAATTTCATGTTCAATTATAGGATAAAACAAGGAATTTATGCTTTAAAATAGTAAAACCTCTGGAAATATGCTTGAAAATAATAAATATGGTTTCTTGTGATCTTATAATAAAAATAGTACATTAATGTGACTATATTTAAGATATTTTCACTTGATGTCATTTTTTTATTGCACATAATATATGAAAACTAGACACAGCAACGTAATAGGATACATGTAAAGTCTTGAGGCATAGCAAGTAAATTGATGAACTGATCCAAGGTGTACACCTAGTGAAAAGTCACAATTTCGAATATCATTATTTTCGTAGGGCTTTATGTGCAAAACATATCATGCATTTGCTGCAGCTCAGAAACACACTGTGAAATGTAGATCATTCATAAAGTCATGATAAAAACTTTTCCCTCTATTTTTTGGTTGTTGTACATGCAAACTACTTCTTACTCTCTCCTTTTCCGAACAGCCAAGCTGATGGAAGGTAACTAGCACCCCCTTTTGAAATAGGAACCAACTTGGGCATTCAGGTTTTTTTTTCTGAACAATGTTGAATTATTAGTATTATTTGAGTGTCAAATTCCACACATTACCTATACATACTGTTTTGTTTATATAACTACTGATTTTATATTATTATGACTAGGAAACAATTACTGCCAATAGGCTACATAAGACCACCACTCATCTCAATACCTACTGTACTAATATCTAATAAAACTTAATATACTGTAAGTGGATCTAATCAGCCTCCATGACAGATTCATAAGCTTGACATAAATATTTCATGAAGCAATATTAGATTAATTAGGTAAGGCTTATGTCACAGGCCATGAGATGATAAATGTTTTTTTATGAAATATGTGCCTTTGTCCTCACATGCGTCTTCAGCCTATGCATGTCATATTACAGTACTCTGTTTGTCACAGTTCCTGTTCTTGTTTATTTGGTTATTTTACCATGTCTCATAAAGAGACACATGTGCTTGCAATCTTGTCTCTTCATATTACAGACAGGTTGATAAACATAAGCAAAAATGACCTCATTCTTCACTGATGGTTTGAATCTGTGATAATATTTTTATTCTAAAATTTTCATTCATTCATTTTTTATACTGCTTATCCTGTACAGGGTCATGGGAGGCCTTTTCGTACAAAATGGGGTTACTCCCTGGACACGGTGCCAATTCATCGCAGGGCACACATGCGCAAACACACCCATTCACACACTCTCAGGCAATTTGTAGACACCGATTACCCTGCATGTCTTTGAACATGACTGTGGAAGGAAACCCGGAGCACCCTGAGGAAACCCACCAATCACAGGGAGAACATGCAAACTCAACACACACAGACCCAGGGCATGAATTGAACCCTCGACCCTGGAGGAACCTTGGTGAATTTTCCTAACAGCAGTTTTAGCAGCATTCAACAGTGTTTAACCTTTTAATGATGCATCATTCTAATACAGTACAACGTATTGATAAAACCTATATATCAGCCAAAGTAATGGTTTTAACATCTTTAAACTAGTGTGAATTAAAATCCCAAACATTCTTTATAGGAAAACTAATAGACACCTAATACCCTGTTTTATATATATA
>JAQQZT010000005.1:19083498-19110613 GCA_030068275.1 Clarias platycephalus
CCGGCCAGGCTCGATTCCCGTCTCTGTGTGCATGGAGTTTGTATGTTCTCCCCGTGCTTGGTGGGTTTCCTCCAGGTCCCCCTGCCCCCCACGCCCATATATACAGGATAGACTTGTATAGAGACTGAGTGAGTTCTGAGCTGTAAAAAAGATGGAAATAAACCATTGATATTACAACATAAATCTTTAAATCCATATTCGTTAAAATGTAAACCCTGGAATTTGACAGGAATAAATGTTTTTATAACAACATAAACATGTTAATTAGACAGTTATAAACCGTAAAATAAAAAAAAAATAAAATCTGTAAAATATACAGTATAATGAGTGCTATCCCGTACAACCAAAAACATTGCTACCATATTTTTTACGATAAACTTCTGGCAACCACAGCTGCCATTTTTCTAACCATTAAATTTACGGTTTATTTTTTACCGTGTGTATCATGAAGTACACACCACATGAGAAGGACAGGAAGAAATCTCTAAATTTACAGAAATGACTGGCCATTAAGCACTAATTGGTTTGTACACCAAAGTGATCGATGGTTACCAGGGCAACAGATCCCTGCCACTTGGTCTCCGGGCCGGGGATTCTTCTGTTTTTCAAGCATCTTGAACGGGGCACTTGTTAAGATAAGATTAAAAGCGATCTAGCTAACAATCTAAAATAATGACCAAAAGATATACATCTGCTTGCCACATGCCAAATTAATGTTTTTTTTTTATTATAACAAATTTACAATTCTAAGCATCCTTTCAACATAGGTGTATTCTTCATGCTTGCAGTATGCCCACGTTTAATTGTGTTGACCACTTGCCTTGCATTATAGAGGATGAAAGTGGTAGTAACTTGCTAGCTAAGTTACAGAAACAATGAAAGAGACTAACAGTGATACCTGCCATATATTTATTTAACGTTAATCTTATCGATGTTAACCTCTACTAAACTTGTACATTCATGTTATCAACCACAGCAATGTCAGTTACATTTAAAACACCTTAAAACACCTTAGCAACTCGTGTCGATAGATATTGAGAAATATCTGTTTCTTTGTGCAGTACTTAGTCTTTTTGTGCTTAAAGTGCATTTTAGAACATGTACCTGTACTTGTAGGGATGTACTTGTACTGTACTTTTACTTGAGTAATGAGTTTGTGTACTTCGTCCACCTCTGGTTAGCATGGTTCTTCTTAGAAATAATGCAAATGTAGTACTGACCAACAAATTTGCACAAGAAACACTGAATGCATTGCCCAAATATTAAACAGAATTAATGCATTTCTAGGTGGAGTCTTCAAAAAAACATTATGTATCCCAAGATTACTGTAGCTTTCAGAAATCTTGTCGTTCTGCAGATGATCTATTTCGTACCGTTTGAAGGTTATTGTTATTTAAAGGTTAGTACTGTAGGTATGTGAGCAAACAATTATTTATTGGATTTAATTCCATAATTGTAAAGAAATTTGGCTATTGTTGATCTTTGCTTTGCTTTGATCCACTTACAATATTCAAGAACAGATGATACGAAGGATTGCACAAACTGAAGCAGGACACCATGACTGACATTGTGGTTTGTGACTATGATGATGGTCTGGTGTGTTTTTTCCATTTCTCTCCTCTCGTCCTCTCCCCCTGATTGCCAAAGATTTTAGGGGCTGCAGAAATCTGCTCGGCAGATGGGTCCCTCGCTTTTTACATCTCACTTGAGGGACTAGGGAAAAAAAAAAACCCTAGCACAATCTGCATCTCACAGTGCAGCATCAGCGAAGCCGTCGAAACAGAATAAGGAATTCATACAGTGGCACAACACGGATTCCCAATCTAGCCCCCCCTTTTACAGACTCTTCAAAGTAAAGACCACGTTTTATGTCTCCAAATGCAGCAGCAAAGCAGAACCCAAGCACACGGTGTGGGCCTTCTGTTTCCCAATTTAAAAAAAAAAAAAACTTTGACGTTATCGAGAGCAAGGGAGGGACAGTAGGGATTCGCACATGGTGTGGAGAAAGAACTACAAATCCCAGCAGGGTCGATGGTGGAAACAGACCAGCTGTCCTCGGTTTGTACATCAGATGGATCGCCGTTGATTACGAAATCACGAACTAATGAGGACCAAAGTGCGGGCGTGTGTATTTTCCTCCTTTGTTGTTGCCTTCCTTTATATAAATTCAACAGAAGTTATTTTGTTCTTGTTGCCTCTAAGCTGTGGTGTGTTAGCTGCCAATGTTTGGTGCTCAGCTATGTTTGTTCCCTCAGCCGGAAGACGAGACTCGGGGCCTGGCCCGCTAAAGCTGCTATCTAACTCCCGCCTTTTGGTTTATTTAATTCAGAGTGCAGCCCGTACGCCTCCCGCACCAACTGTCGGCATCAAAGTTGCAAAAAAATCCACAAGCAATTAGATGTTTAGAAATGAGTAGACGCCTCCTGCCTCCACTCGCAGGTTGTATTTGATCCTGGGATTGTGGGTTATATAGTACTGTTTGTACAGTCAAGATGTACCTTTAATCTTCATGCACTATAAATACTTAAGGATAAGCAGTTTTCTTTTTTGTTTAAAGGAGTATCAATAATTTAGCAAGGGAATATAGGCCTCATAGGTTCTCCAAAGTGTGCTTGTTAATAGTCCAGCTGTTCACTCCTCCTCTGAACATGCCATTATGTAAATGAGTTAACTGCTGAGCCACACCCTGCCACAGAACAGTAGAGCTGTGCAGGAGTTGCAGGGGGAGTGGCTATTTTTATATGAGGTCATATTATAGAAAAAAAATCTAATTGGCTTGTTTCACCCCTGACCAATACAAAAAAGTTTTTTTTCCCCTCATGTTTTTTGTTTGTACAGTACATGCACACTGGAGACCCATCTGAATGTTAATCCTGGACCAGGATGTACCCCGCCTCGTGCCCTGGGATAGACTCCAGGCCCCCCCGTGACCCTGAATACAGGATAAAGCGATATAGACAATGAGTTAGTGAGTAAAATATAATTAAACAATAAACATGTCAGTAATTATACATATCAGAGAATATATTAAATAGCCTTTCATTAACCATGAACAGGTGTACACACTAAATCATTACCTGCTAATCCTCCCACTGCTTCACAAATAGTGCTTAATCATATCCATACTCTAATTCTTACTTTTTACTTAAAATGTTTTTTTTCCCAAACAAGTAGTTTTTTTTTAACTTAGTACTTAAATGAATGAGCCTGCAACTATCTATTATGCAACTTATTTGCAAACTTTCAGAAAAGACTCCTGGGCAATACTCCCATGCGAAGCTAGACGAGAAGATGCCAAATATATTTAACAGGAATAACAATAGGAATTTAAAATATTAAACATTATTCATTTGAATAAATATTTTATTGGTCTCCAGCTAATTCCATGTATGGTATTTCAAAGTGGTAGAAAATGAGCAGGTGCGTCCAAGCATATACTATACATACACTATATGAACAGAATCATTTGGACAAACATGTAAATTGTTAAATTCAATTGTTTCCAGCAGGCCTCTTATCCATAGTAAAGCGCTAATCTTAATGCTTCAGCATACCAAGACATTTTGGACAATACTATGCTTCCAACTTTGTGGCAACAGTTTGGAGAAGACCCTTTTCTATTCCAACACAACTGTGCACCAGTGCACAAATTATGGCCGTATGGTTGTGGTGGTGTGGAAGAACTTATCTGGCCTACACAGAACCATGATCTCAACCCCATCAGGCACCTTTGGGATGAACTGGAATAGAGATTGCGAGCTAGGCCTTCTCGTCCAACATCAGTGCCTGACCTCATAAATGCTCTACAGAATGAATGGGCAGGAATTCCTACAGAAACGCTCCAAAATCTTGTGGACAGACTTCCAAGAAGAGTGGAAGCTGTTATACAGTAGCTGCAAAAGGAGGACCAACTCCATATTGAAGTATTGGATACAACGTCATTGCAGGTTTGTCCATACTACAGTATATACTATAGTGTATGCCAAAGGTAAAACTAACATATGAAGGCAATACATTTTAATGTTCATCATATTACAGTATATTAGCCCAAGCCTCCTGCTAATGTCTATACAAAAATCAAAGCAGTGTAAATCTGAATGAGCAAGGATGCATGATTGACATTTTAATTAGCATCCATATAAATTAATGCTAATCCCCTAACTAACCTGGCATCAACCTTAAAAACATTTTATACGAACTGAGCAAGTTTTTATTAGCCATATTGGGTCTCTGATGTGCCTTAAGTATCTTGCAAACTAAGAAAGCTTTGTTGAAAAATGCAGATTATCATAATTCATTTCACTGCAAGTAGCAAACACTGTCTGATGAAGGTGATTATGTTTAAATCAGTTTTAGGGAAGTTGGGGAAAGGAGTGTAAAAGAGACAGCTGTGGCATGTTGACAACTTGCTTAGAGAATCTTAATCTATGTTAAATATTACAAACATCCCCTGATTAAAGATACCAGACTTCTAGGATATAGTTAACCAGTTATTTGATATGGTAAATGTGATTGAACATTTGTAAACCCTACAAGCATTTGCTTTGGGAATGATGTACAGTATCTAGCTAGCTAGCTAGACAGATCTAGCTGACTTTGATTCATTCATTTATTTCCTTAATACAGCAGTAAATCCTGCATTATTTGAAAATAAAGACGTTAACATCAAGCTGTATCAAAGGAGCAGGCTCAAATCATGAGCAATACAGTCTGCACACCAAGACTGGGGGGAGGAGGGTTGAATCTGAATGAGTAATCTTCCAAAGCAATGTGATAGCCTTCAGGACTCAATCATTGCAGTCACATTTTTGAAGTCAAGGTTTAGTAGTCAAACTTTACGCAATTCAAAACATATATCCTATGGCTCGGAACAAATCCAAGCTAGACCATGTGCTTGAGCAGGAGTTTGTGGGGAGACAGAGTGGACACTACAGAAGGGGTCACACTCTCTCTTTTACAGCATGTTGTGTGCAACAGACGGACGTCCACACACTCACGTAGCAAGCCGAATGGTTAGCGCTTTATTCTCCAAATGCACTCGGCCACATTTTATCTCTGCAGTTTAAGGAGGCAGATTTCATATGCCTCGCAGGAGCTGTGTAGCATTTAGTGTCTCTTCTAATATGCAATATGGACAAAGCTTAATCATTAAAATTTATGGATAAACTAAAATTCTGTGGAAATTACCACATACTGTAACTTTCAGTTGTGGTTTTGGTCAGATTATACAAAACATAGAGTATCTTTAAAGACATCTTATTTTGAACACCTTTTAGGGCCACCAATTTTATATATATATATATATATATATATATATATAAAGCATGATGTCATCACCGCAAGCCATGCCTACTGTACATGGTGTAGGGTTGCTGCCACTTAGGACTACTTCACACAGCTAGCTTTGCAGAACTAATCAAATAAATTCTGTGTGGTTTAAATCAGTCTAGATGCTAGGGTGTCATCCTGACTAGGGCTCATTATACATCAAGCACACAGAAGTCAAAGCAACACCCACTGAGCTGTTTAACCAGAGGACAAAGAGACAGCAAGCTCTCACAGGTAACAACGCTGCACCTGTAACCTGAAGTCTAGCTGGCCAGAGATCAGATAGAAATGAAGCTGCGCCACACGGTGCATTAACAGTGTAATTCGATTGCTGCATACTGTACCACATATTACCTTAATAAATTATAGAAAACTACTTCAGTTCTGAATCTATTTATGTGTATAACATAATAGTGATTCATGAACTCAAGATTAAAAGTAAATAAATAAGCAATTAAACTACAAAAGGCAAAATTATCAGAAGATAAAAACAGTGTTCACCAAAAGTATTAATACAACATATGAAATATATTATAGGCCTCCCTGTGCGCAAAGCAGGTGATTTCACTTATCAAAAAATAGGGAGAACTACAGTAGCCATATGATAATTAAACTTCTGAGTCCATAGTCTGGGTCGTCTCAAGACATAAACCAAATAGATAACTTTTGAACAAGGCCCCAAGAAGGAAGTATAGTAGCAGTCAAAAACCATCTTCTGCAGTCAAGCAGACATGGATGACATCAGACTGGTGCACACGTCTTTTTGACTATATGTCCAGCCCGATCCAGAAGGCGTTGAACAATAAAGGATACAAAATATGTGAAATATGAAATATTGGTTGATGTATAGCAATTCCATTGAATAAAATAAAGTATTCTTATTATCTTGAATATCATTATTTTAAAATATTTGAGAATGCCATTAACACATTGAATTTCACTTTTGTCTCAGTACTTTTGGCCACTACTATATAACTAAAAATATGAACTAAACTGAAAGTCGGATGTCTTTGAGAAATGTTACATGTGATTTGTGTACAGCGCATTCCTATAAATAGATTATCCAAAATGCAATGCGCCATTTTGATTAAAAAAAAAAATTAATCAGTAAATAAAGAAGTTATAGAAGTTGAAAGGAATAATAAAATAAACACAACTTTGTTTTATGAATAAACAATTTAATTAATATATGCTGTAAATGAAAGTTTGAAATTTTTAAAAGTACTTTAAATTCAGAACTAAGTTGTTGCAGAACACTTTAAAATAGGATATTGTGTCCAGTCTAGCTTGGAACTTTGCTTTATTTATTGCACCATTACAAAATAACGTTGCGTTGACTAGTGAAACAAAGCTGTGTATTACAATCCCTACACATTAATTTTGGTGTACCTTTATCCAAAAATGCAAGAATGCAAATGAACAGCCAGTTCATGAACAGCCAGTTAGGTAATTTTTTAAACCAATATTATGAGAAATTTCACTATAGTATATGTACTGTACGTTATTCTGCTTCAATATCTTGCAGAGGCTTTCAACTATTTAATATTTCAAGGCATGCAGGCTTGTCTGCTCATTTTTCCCTCATTCCCTTCCCATGGCAGTCTGTAGATGAATCAACAGTAGGACAATCTGAAAGTGGAAATTAAAGACTTTATGACTACTGTACCATTTATTACCTGACTTTGTTCTGAAAGAGGGCTTCCTGGGAATCAAGGAGCTCAACTGTCCCTCTTTACTGTACAACTGTACAGTATATATCCTGTGTAATCATTGTGGATAGCACTGCTTGTCATGTAGATTAATATATCCAATATCTGCTTCATATATCCTGAAATGATCAACCTCTACATTTTCTGCATTCAGCTGCTTGGTAAGCACAAATAATGTACATTGCCAAGTCAATTAATTCTCTGTTGTAAAATGCAGGCTGCAGAGGAGAACTAGTAATGATACAGGTTTCGACAAGTCGAACGATTGGAGTTGTAGCATTACATCAGCAAGCTTGGGTGGATGGACAGCTTTTCCAGGATAGAGCTCAAAGTTATGCGAAATCCAATCTGACCACTATCCTGTAGCCCCACTTCTCTAACTTACTGGGTAAATCTTTACTTTGAAAGGCTTTGAGCATTTGCTTACTATCATACTATCACTGTGAATGCTGCTCATCTTAGCAACAAGGTAAGCTTTAGGAAGATTAATCTTATAGAGCTCACTGAAATACACCATATCGGTGGTTTGCTGGGCATTTGTGTTACTGAAATGGCGTTTCAGACAACGTTAAAAGCATTACATCACAACAACTTGAGATGTACAATTGCCATGGCTCCAAAACATGGAAGAATCCAAACCAACAACATGTAAAGCAGCATACTCTAAGATTATTAATTCTGAGGTTCAGTCGTTTGTCAGGACTGTGATGTATAGTATACAGGTTTAAGATCAACAGTCTTTTCAGGAAGGGGTTTTCTTTCTTTCTTTCTTTCACATTTTTTTTTGGTAAGGGTTCATGATTTCACCAGCTGGTGGAAGGCTGTCCAGCCACACAAGGATACTCAGGGGAGCTAGAGCCATGGTTTTCCAGTAAGGAATTTGGAAGGCATTATCGAACAATCTGTAGATGGACACACTGCACAATTAATTTCCAAATATTTCTTATTTCAGTCTTTTTTCACTTTCATTGGTATCTAGCTTTCTATCCATACTATCTAAGCAACTGTTCTGATTGGCCTTATTTTGTCTAATTTAAATTCCATTATGGGAAAAAAAAAACTATTGCCGGTTACCCTGCCACTTTAGAAGTGTCCACATGCATGCCCTTCTTGTAAAGAACTCATGAACACAATGTTGGTTATAAGCAACAGAAATATTTTTGAATTGTCTCAACCCAATATTATCTTGAAATATTCATATAAACTGCAGTGTTTAAATTTGTAAACAGTGAAACGGTTCTTATTCACTTATCATACCATGTGTCTCTAAGGTTGTGCTTTCTGAAATAACAGAAATGACATCACATGATAGAGGAAATCATTGGACTGTTTATGATCTGAGGCATTATAATAGCTTAAAATTATTAAAGAATAAAATCTGGAAAATATATTCACAGGGTTTAAAATAGCTTTAAATCAGAGTTTAACTGAAATTTCAAGACAATGGAACAAGCTCTGTACAAGTTTCAACAAACGATGAAATAGGGGATGCATTGTGATAGAGAGACAGAGTGAGAGAATTGTGAACGAGAAAAAAAAAAAAAAAAAAAAGCTGACAGTGTTAATATGGAACCAAAAAACGTGGAGCGCAACCTGGCATTCACTCAAACTCTGCACCTGCACCTTAACAAATGGAGCTCTCCTGTGTGCCTCTCTGGCTTTCTCTGACTCCCACTCTCATTTCTATTCAGCAGAATCTCTCTCTCCTGCCCCACGTCCACACTCCGGGCGACGCTTTTCTGGGCGTTTATTTATTTTCCCCCTTTTTCTAGCATAGGATGCCGGATGTGCATTAATTTGTGCCCACCCCTAGGGAAGTAGAACAACGAAGTGGACCCGTTTCGTAGTGCGACGCCAAGATTTGGGGATGACAGTGCGCTGCTGAAGACACCTGGTCCACCTGAAGGGGATGTGAAAGACTACTTTCCCCTCCTCATTCTGTCCCCCTTGCTGTGTAGAGAAAACATCTGCTCATCAGCAAGTCACAGCCTTCTTAATGTACAGAGCCAACCTAATAGTTAGCTTAAAACAAACATTACAGAGTCAGCTTCATTATGAGTTATTAAGCACGGTTAAATGCTACAGGCTGAATTCGGCAAACTATGGTATTTTCGGGGACTACATATTATAGAAGTCTATCTCCATGCATTCAGTAAGTACCTCAGCTCCCTTACTCCGGATTGGGTGATTCAACAAGGTTTCACATAAACATCCTACAGTACACCCATACACTGGCACAAACCAAGTGAACTGGTCCCACTTTCATCATAGATTGGAAAACAATGTACAGTATCTGTTCCTAGAATATTAAATGCTTTTTGTTCACATGAAGGCACTTTATACTTTTTGTATATACGTGTGGCTACATTGTTCTACTTGTTGGGTTTCCTTGGAGTATTCAAGTTTTCCTCCCATAGTCATAAGACTGTGTGTCCAAAGACATGCAAAGTAGATTAATTGGCGTTTCCAAATTGTAAGCATGTGCATGCTTGTGCCCTCCGATGGACTGGCACTGCGTCCAAAGTGTACCCTGCCTAGTGCCCTAGGTTAGTCTCCAGACCTCTGATTACCCTGTATAGGATATGCAGAATGAATGAATGAATGAACATGAGTGTTTAATTGATTTTTCTATTTTTCATGCTTTCTTTGTCTTTTTTCACATAGCACATTTTAAGTACATAGTATGTATGAAAAAGTCCATATAAATATTGCAAATATTGTGATTCTTATTCTTACTAAGCACGGCATACACAATGAAGCAATATAGAACACACAACCCTGCAAAGGAGAGCAGCAGAGAACTACATGCAGTTTGTGATGCGTTCTGGCAGTAATGACTCATTTCACCTATGTGGTACAAACACCTGGAGCAAACCGAGTCACCTCACATAACAACCCTCTCACCCCTGCGAGAACTATAAAGAAGGGACCCTCTGCAAGTTGAATCTTCCATCACATCTGACATATTGAAATATGGAAAGTTGCTGGTGTAGTGCTCGCGGGCAAAGCCAGTGACATACGGACGCAGGCATGAACACACACACAGACACACACACACACAACTTGGTCAGCACAGATGAGTTGTGGGAAAACAAGCAGCTGCAGGAGGAAGAATGGGCCATAAGGCCCGACCGCTTGCCAAATTTCATCATCTATTATGGATCGCCTGAGAAGCTCGCTCCACTGCGAGCGGGGCTGTGCTTCTGAAACGCATGCAACTGCAAATCAATGCTCAACAGCAAGACGCTGGCATCTGATATTTAGCGTGAGTAGGTTTATGTAGGATTAAACAGAAATAAGAGTGGTTCAGTCTTTTTTAGTCAAACTGCCATATGGTTTCAGATACACAATAACATACAGTAAATTAGGCATTTTATATTACAGCTCTTCATTTTTGCACTGTGAGGCACAATGATTCAGAATTCATCAATCTACTGGATCTATTACTGTGCTGTAGTTAACAAGATACTGCACCTGCCTCACATTTTCTTCACATACTTTGCTTTCTAATATATAGTATTGTGCAAAAGTCTTAAGCCACCCCACATTTCTCCCTCATTTGCTCCCAAAGACCCAGACTTTCTTGTATTTTCAATGTAGTTTTAAAAAATAATTCTCCAGGCTTCCACTTGGCAGCACGGTGGTGTAGTGGTTAGTACTGTCGCCTTGCATCTGCAGGGTCCGGGTTCGATTCCCGGCCAGGCTCGATTCCCGTCTCTGTGTACATGGAGTTTGCATGTTCTCCCCGTGCTTGGTGGGTTTCCTCCGCGTACTCCGGTATGCAGGTTAGGCTAATTGGCGTTCTCAAATTGTGAATGAGTGTGTGTATGTGTGTGTGTCCTGCGATGGATTGGCACCCTGCCTAGTGCCCTAACCCCCTGGGATAGGCTCCAGGTCCCTGCGACCCTGAATACAGTATAAAGTGATATAGAAGATGAGTGAGAGTGAGTGAGAGGCTTTCTCTTATTTTCAGTCCAGTCGCTGGACCTGACCAGTTTCAGAGGAATGTTTTTTGTTTGTTAAGCCACAGTGACATATGAATCACTGAAGCATAAAAGACATCTAACTTAAAGCATGAACCAAAGCATGATGCTGAATGCTGAGTGGTTGAAACAGAAGAGAGCTGAAATGAAGTTGTTGAGGTTGTTGCAAAAAACAAGCGTTTTTAAAAATGGTATCTTTACCACTTTACTGTCACAATAAAACATTCGCTTCCATTTCTTTAATTAAATTGACATAATTTAACTACAGTTAATTTGTTGTTGGTCTTTCAGCTGCTCCCGGCAAGTGGTCGTGACAGCGGACCATCCACTCTGCACACAAGCTTGGCCCAGGTTTTATGCCGGATGCCCTTCCTGACAAAACCCTCCCATTTTATCCGGGCTTGAGACCGGCACTGCATCCAGTGACTGAGGTTTGGGCATTGGCAGGGAATCGAACTTGGGCCTTCCGCATGGCAGGCAAGAAACCTACCACTAAACCACCAATGCCCCTAATTTAACTACATATAATTTAAAATGAAGAAATGTGGGGTAAACATTTTTCACTAGACATTGATAAGAACACTCTCTCACTCAATCATCGCTCACTCAACGCTTTATCTTGTATTCAGGGTTGCGGGGAGCCTGGAGCCTATCCCAGGAGACTTAGGGCATGGTGGAGGGTACACCCCGGACAGGGTGCCAATCCATTGTAGGGCACACCCACATATTGTACCCACTACAGGCAATTTGGGAACGCCAATTAGCCTAATCTACAGGTCTTGGGATGAAACCGGAGTACCTGGAGGAAACCTACCAAGCACAGAGAGAGCATGCAAACTGCATGCACGCAGAGACGGGAGTTGAACCCAGACCCTGGAGGTGCAAGATGACAGTACTAACCACTACCACCATGCCACCATTGATGAGAACACTACTTGTTTAATAGTTCTGCTTTAAATCCAACATGGAGAAATATTTTTACAGTAAATTTTGTATGACTTATATGCTGAACAGCTTACTGAATTTAAACATAAAAATGGCATATTAGCAGGTAAAGTATCTTGAATTTACTCAAATTTATCTAGTATTTCTAGTAGTTAGCTCTGATTGAGTATTTGGGATTCATACTCAGAACCAGGAAGTTAACGTAGCTGATATTATAAAGCGGAATAAGTGTAAATATAAAGAGGAACTTTCAGGGTTTACAGGACTTTCCACCACCACCATGTTTTATTTTGTTCTGAATTTTGTGCTGAATATCAGCATACTGATATTCACTGCAACATCATTCCCTCTTGATATTGTTTAATTACTGTATCAGACTACAATGAACTGTAAATTGTCAGGGCTGTCCGTTATCTCTCACAATTGAACCAATACTCATTCAAATTCAAATTTTATTTGTCACATACACAGTACGATATGCAGTGAAATGCTTACACAACCGCCCATGACCACAAAAAAAAAAATAAATAAATAAATAAATTAACAAGACATAATAACGAGAAATAGAAAAGAGGCAATAAATAAATAAATAAATATCTTAACTATAAGACTATAAGACTCATGAGATATCATCCATAATAGGGTGGATAGGAAACTGTCTTTGTATATCCATCTTTCACTACTTGGAAAATTTTTAATAATTACAACGAATATCTAATTTAAAATGCTTGACTTTTTCAAATCAGTTCCTTTTTTTCTACCTAAGCATATAACCTAAATCTTATCTAAACAACCAAAATACTTTTTGGTTCGGTTGCATAATAATCCCATCATTTTTCGATTAAGCATCAAAGGCAATACATATTTGTATGTGTTTAAACATTTTGCTAGTCTGTCCTTGGAGTATGGGCTTCCAGAAGCTCTTTTTTTTCCTGTAGCTACAAGTTCATAATTATGGAACTAAGTGTTTTTCAGATTTCCCGTCTACCCCTCCCAAGCAGCTTTGGCAAAGCCTGATCACATTCCTTTCACAACAGCAAGGTGTGACTTCAGAGGTGCATCATTTTATCCTCTCACTTGGTAATCATAAAATCACAAATGCCAGGAATGCCAGGGAAAATTAATTGGCAGTGCAACTGGGTTAGTTGAGTTCAATTCAGTACTTCTTGCACCCGTCTTACTTAATCACTTACTCATAATCTATACCGCTTTATCTTGAGTATAGGGTCAGGTGGGTGGGAATGTTCCCAGGTGACTTATGGCACAAGGCAAGGTACAGTGCACCCTGGATGGGGTGCCAATCCATCGCAGGGCAGACACAAACACTCACACGCTCATTCACACACTACAGGCAATTTGGGAACGCCAATTAGCCTAATCAGCATGTCTTTGTGGGAGGAAACCAGAAAACCTGGAGGAAACCCATTAAGCACGGGGGGGAACATGCAAACTCCATGCACACAGACCCAGAGGTGGGATTGAACCTGGACCCTGGAATGCAGTGCTAACTACAGTACTAAGCCACAGTGCCGCTGCATCCTATCAGCATTTTTTTTTTAAGAAAAGTGTACAGTATCCTACCTACATACACTACCGGTCAAAAGTTTGGACACGCCTTCTAATTCCATTTCCTTTCCTAATTTTCAATGCTAAAGGCATGCAATAATTTTCTTCAAAAATCTGTTATTGTAACGTGTCTGTTACATATGAAAGCCTTCAGAATGGCTCTAATCTGCAGTGGTGTTAATTGGTGATTTTTGAGGCTGGTAACTCTAAATTAACTTCTCCTCTGAATCAGAGCAGTTTTGTTCTTGATTTCCTGGGAAGGTCTTCATGAGTGCCCGTTTCATCATGGTGCTTGATGAGTTTTGCAAATGCACTTGCCAATACTGATCTTGCAACAACTTTTTGAACTAGCCTTCATGCCATAAAGTGACTGATGTTGTTGTTGTTGTTGTTCCTTTATTACCTAATTCTATATGTGCGATTTCAAAGTTTCAGTTCCATAAAATCCAGTATTGTTCTAAATGTAGAAAATAAATCTGACATTGAGGATAGATATGACCGGTATCAACCCTGTCATAAGTCTTGTGGTTTTTTTGTTTTTTCCCTCAAATCTACATAGGGTCTGATTTTTTTTTTTTAAATCATGTACTGTATCATGTTTTTGTATCATGTTGAAGATACATGGTACATGGATGCAGCCATGTTGATTAATTGTTACTTCTTGAGACAATAAAATATACTCTGAGACTTTCTAATGAGAAGTTCTTTTTACAAATGGCAACCAGTCATATAGCATGTTTTACCAGTGTGTGGGTGTTGGCTGATTGAACATGTGTAAATCTGTACACTCCAGAATGCATTATGTCTTGTTTGATATATGTGGATCCATTTATGTTGGGGGTGTGGGGGTTTACAGTATGTGTGTGTGCATGTGTGTGTGTGTGTGTGTGTGTGGTTGTACTCTTAAAGAAAGGGTGCTTAAAAAAAGTCAAAACATGTTGTCTTGACAATTCATCCATTAGCTAAACAATTTAGCCTGTGTAGGGTCATGGAGGGCCTGGAGCCTTAGGGTGGAACTTATGGATTGTGTCCTAACCCATTTCGGGGTGCGCGCGCGCACACACACACACACACACACACGGCCACTACAGGCAATTTGGAAATGTCAGGCAACCTAGACTGAATGTATTTGAACTGTAGGAGGAAATCTGAGTACCACCAAGCAGAGAGAGAGAATATGCAAACTCCATGCACGCAGACCTGAGGCAAGCATCAAACCACCAAGCTTGGAGGTACAAGATGGCAGTGCTAACCCCTTAGCCTCAGTGCTGTACTTGGCTTGACTAATATTGTATCGTAACCAAAATAAATGGAAAATAAATAGCATTGAAAAACAAATATATGATTAGTAAACATATTTCTAGATACATATAATTACAAATTTTATGATTAAATAATCTTAAAATAGTCTTGTTCTACACCAGCTGTTTTGTTCTTTATCATGTCACTGCGATTGACAGGAGAGACAGCGCACAGGCTAGAGCGGCCACATACTACAGGGAATTTGGACACACCAGTTATCTGTTGCTGGTTCCAAAAAACACATCTGAACTGCTCGGGTCAAATACCATATACCACTTAGATAAGAAATGTAAATGTTTTAGTGATGCTGTCTATCTCACATACTTACTGCCATCTACTCCACTCAACTACTGGAACCTAATGACAGTGGAGCTGTTGGTGCAGCTCTGGCCCCTGAGGGCATGACTCCACAAGACCTCTGGGCTTGTGCTTTGGTGTCTGGCACGAGTACATTGGCAGAAGATCCTTTGGGTGCTGGGGTATGTGGGGTAGGCCCTCCATGGATTGAGATCTGGGGAGTTTGGAGGCCGGAGTTGGCAGCCTGGGGCTCTACTGGTTGTACTGGGTGGTGCCTGTCTACCATGGCTATTCATTTATTTTTTTAATCATTTATTCATTTATTTATTTATTTGTTTGTTTTTGTTTGTTTTGCTGCATTGTGCTTAACAGGTTTATAACTGATCATCAATAATCATTCATGCACTAATGATATGTGGTGTTACTGTTTTGGCTGATTGGAGTTTGTAGGCAGTTTTTCTCATTTTAGTTCAGACTATTATGAACAATTATGAAAAAAACATCCAAAACCAGACAGAAATATTACATATTTACTGTATATATACTGTAATAGTCTCATAATGGCTGTCGCCTTGCACCTCCAGGGTCCAGGTTCGATTCCCACCACTGTGTGCATGAAGTTTGCACATTCTCCCTGTGCTTGGTGGTTTTCCTCCCACAGTCCAAAGACATGCAGATTAGGCTAATTGGTATTTCCAAATTGCCTGTAGTGTGTGTATGTGCCCTGCAATGGATTGGCACCCTGTCCAGGATGTACCCCGCCTTGTGCCCTGGGGTAGTTTCCTGGGATAGGCTCCAGCCCCCCCACCCCGCGACTCTGTATACAGGCTTAAGCGGTATGGACGATGAGTGATGAGTAGTCTCATAATAAACATTTGTGACTAAGATTTATTTTCAGCGATATCGCATCTAGAAAATAGCTTTATTAGCTCAAAATCACTATGAAAAAGTGTTTATGTTTGTTTCCCAGAGGATCTTCCTCACATTATCTGACACGGAGAGTGTTATTGCACGGTACTCCAAAATTTGGCCAAGATTTTTATTGGAAACATTTCGCACTGTGTAACAAGTAATAAAACTCTTAAAAAGTCTTTAAAGCACAGCTTTGTTTCAGCCTGCCTTCAAGAAAATAGCATGCTGTTGTGGGTTTGTACATCTTTTTTTTTTTTTTTCCGGCTGGACAACTCTGGCATGTGCCACCTCCACGCAGCAGTCAATTGCCTTGTAAATCACAGGACCTGGGTAATAAAAACTGATTTGTATATCACCAGGAGTAGAGAGTGTGTCTGTCTTGTAAATTTAATTAAACAGCAGGTGCAAAATCGGGTCATATGGCTTTGATGTGCCCCATGTGAGAATGACAACCAGACAAAGATTTTAATATGGGAAGTATTAACATATTTTTGCATGGAGGCTTATATGCAGCAGGGGTTATCACCTGGAAGAGTATAAAACACCCCCCTTCCCAAGCCAAAGGGGGAAAAAAAAAAAAAATCAAACATGATTCAAATGAGCTGTCACCTTCAATTTTAATAGATCAGCAACAGAATAAACGTTTAAGCTCTTCAGAACAGCCTCTGCTTGCCTAATGTTGCATAAATGTGCCTATTAGAGGCGTCTGTCCCATACTGAGACACTTTGGCTAATTACAGCCTCGCTATGAGGTGAATCACAAGCTCATCAAAGATGGCTAATTCGTAAAACATACACACTGAATAAAAACAGATTGCAAAAAGCAACAAGAGGATGCTCTCCGAACGAGACTTAACATGAGTGTGATCTCTATTTACACAGCAACTCCTCAGAGACATCAAAATCACTGGAGCTAAAAATCACCCTCTTATTGGGCGATGCGACCTGTATCATCCGTCCCGTCTCTGAACCCTGTTGATTTGATTTTTTTTATTCGCGAGACACATCAGACGCTGACCTAGTGGCAACACCCGTTTTGTGTTTTTTACCTTCACTTTTTCCCTCTCTCACTTTTTTCCTTTTCCATGGTGGTGCTGGATAATTACCACCTAGGATGTTGCCATCTGTGCCGCCCTTCCACGGTCTGTTAACTTGCCTCTCAAAAAGTTTTCCAGTGACAGGGGCCACGCATGTAAGAAGGTGCACATTCAAGCATCATTAAATTCAGCACTAAGGAGAATAGACTTACTTATGACTCAAAGCAGCTAGGAGAAGTGTGCCAAGCCCTGCCAAAAATAGACTAATGCAAGAAAAATGAAGCCTGCAGAAATATTACGAATTCTATGCCAACATGCGTGAAAAGTGGTTTTGAATGTTGATTCTGGGGTCATGTTGGCTGTCTCTGGGCCAAATAACACAACTTGCCTTTGGCATACTGTCATTCCAAAGTCAGCCTGACATTTTCCTCCTTATGTCCAACACATATTTGCCTTCGCTGAAGTTTCATTTTCATGCCTGCACGTAATAAAAATAGCTCTGCTCATTATAACTCATAGACCCGACTTTACCGACAATATGGTAAACAAGCAATTTTTTGAGATGAGATGATCTCTACAAGCCTAAACAATTGAGTTGACGCATTCTTTGTTAAATCCTTAATTTAAAAAATGCCGCTGTCAAGTTGTATGGGTGTTTAATGAGAAATGCCAAACAACATGCCGACAGCGTTGGAGTGGTTGAGAAAGGAGGGGTACAGGTGCATGGCTGGAAGCAGTGGCTTGCTGAACAGCCAAGTGAGAACTTATCAATGCTCCCCTGATTATTGCCACATACCATCAGATAAATTAAGCAACAGCAACCCAGGTGTTGGGTGGAAAAAGGAATTATGGAGTTATAGGAAACTGACTGACTTTTCTAGTTAGACCTTATATCGGCTGCAGCTCATGGCCATAGACTTTGGACAGCATAAATAGTGACATAGCTACAAACTAAATTGAGTCAAAGGGCAATCACAGTGAATTTTCAGAGCAACCTTGTTATTATGTAGTTGAGAGACCATTCATCATACAGAGCAGAGGTGTAACGTTTAAATATACCCGTTTATTATCACAGGTCTCGTTAGCTAATTTTTTGTCAAACTACATCTCAAAACCCCACGGAGACCTGCAACTAGCCCTAAAAATTAGAAAATGTAGAGATATTTTCTTTCTCCTTCAGCATGGTGCATGGATTTGTTTTGTATGGTTATTATCCACTCCATAATCCTCAGCTCCATCACTTGATCTTTGCAATTTATCTTAAAGTAGAAATGGTTTTGTACTGTATATCAAACACATTATCCACACAATGTACATTGACACAATATCCACCAAAATTCACAGATTTAACTTTGTTGAAAGTTTGTTATTAAACGATAATAAGAGTGTTGCAAGAGTACGCATCCTCCAGCGGGCCTCTATTAGCCTTTGTTGCGGTTCTTATTTAGATCATCAGGTGCAATAATAACTTTATGGAGTTTAATTGGGCAGTGAGCAAGCTCCATCAAATCAATGAATATCTGAAAGAAAAATTGTTGATACCTATTGTTGAGTCAGGACTAGATGGAGAGGTTATATCTCTTGTCTGGTTTGGAACTGCCTGGAGGAGGTGGCAAGGGAGCGAGCGGGAGGTCTGGACTTCTCTGGTCAGGCTGCTGTCCCTTCAACCTGGCCCTGGCTAAGCAGTAAAAAATAAATAAATAAATAAATGAATAGTTGGTACCTCAAAATAGTCATTAATATTTAATTTAATACAAAGAATATGTTAACTAGGACTTTATGAAGCTTGATTTGTTGAATTGGTGATATTGGCACCTATGGAAGAGCCATCATGGTCAACTATTACAGCTACCATATTTTTAAATGTTTTTTTTCTCCACAGTAGAAATGCCCTAAAGTCAAAGCCAAACAGCTGACACCTGCATAGCTTCATTCCTAGCCCATAATCCTCCTAATCTAGGAATCCAGGACTGTAACGTCCCTCCTCTCTGTTAATTGGCACACGTGTGCATTTATCATGTATAGTCATGATTGGATTTAGTAAACAAAAAGCCTCACTGATCACATTCTTTTTAATAACATTTTTAACTTTGTATTTTAATATAATCACATATTTTATTTGTCTACTTTTGTAACATTAGGCATGTAATAGATAATGTGTAATTTCCATTGGAAGAAAAAAATACTTATCATATTATTTTCACATTTTTTTCAACACTGGCAGTATTTCTATGTCATCCTCTGCATTGCACATCTTCACTGTTTTGTACTTTTATTCTATTATATTAATGGAATATTGTTTATTGAATGCTACACTTTATGTTATATTGTTATATTGTTTTTTAAAGGTTGCATGAAACTTTATAAAGTAAGCTCAGCGCTGTTTATCAGCTCAGACAAGTTTCTATATGGGTACTTATTACCAATAAATTTCTGAGCTGCATTCCAATCTCTGGGTGTTCCCAAAACTCCCATCAGCCACTTTCAATATCTTCTCCCCTGAAGGCTAAGGCAAACTTTCCAAAATCTAACAAGTCCAACAGCTGTGTGAAGGGCAATGCTGAGTAAGCTCAGGTGCAACACTTCAGGCAGCAGCAGGTTTCAGTCTCGAAGATGCTGGGACCTCATCCCAATCCTGCACCACTGCACATATCCCCTGGGCTTGAACTCAGTCATACTGTATGCATACCTCATGAGTAAAACCCACATGCTTAATTCGAGTGATATGTGCAGTGAATTTAAAAATAATGGTTGCAGTCCATGTAATCATGTTCTAAACCTAGATTTTAACTTTAATACATAGAATTTTGCTCTTGACCATCAATCACTGTATCCACTGTATCTAGGAGAGATTACATACTTGACTAGCCAGCAGCCAAAGCATATCCATTTATGATTCAGTGATCTCAGAATAGTTACATTATTAGTATTAGTAGTCCTAATCTTTACTCTAGTCCTTATACCTAGACTCTATTGCATTCCATAATTTTCATAATCTCTATAGTAAATCTTCTTGCATGGTCTTTTATACATTATTTAACACCTAGTTTTCCTCAAAGTTTGCATAATGACTTCCTAACTTTATAGCTGTTATTATTTGAGGCCCTTTCTTAGGGAACCCTCTCTTAGGGTACTTTACTGTACACAGTGTTTATACATAGAAACCTTAAAGGTTATTGCAAATTTGCCTGAAACAAACTGCTACATCTAAATTAAAATTAGGTGTAAAATAAGATGTATGCATCAAACTCATATGTAAATCAAATTAATAAATAAATCACTAATTTCAAATTCATTACCTATTAAAATATTGTGTTAAGGACGTGGAGCTGAACAAATGGTTGTTTACCTATAATGCAATGGTTGGTTTTAAATGAGCAGCATTTAAACACCTTACTTCTTACTCCACCTTGTTAGAATGAGAGACATGAGTATTTTACTTTAATATTATAAAAAATAAATAAATAAAAGCATTGTGGTGGATCTAAAGTCACTAGTGAGCCGAGGATGTTTTAAATGGTCCGTGAGCTCCCTCAACTGGCCAAGGTACAGAAATTAGCCAGTAATTTATAACATCTTAGTTCATTCCTGTTTCAAAATTAAGAAATACCTATTCCGTTGGTTACCAGACCTGTTCTTGGTGTATAATACATCTACCCTGAACATTAGTGTTTTCTTAGCTCTAAAAGCTTTGTTTAGTACAGTTAACGCTATGTTTAAGGGAATTTTATAGCTACAGTATGAGGTACAATAATCATTTAGATGGTGCTGCAAAGTAAAATAATGATCAGAGGTTAAATTAAATAGTTGTGATCTGATCAAATTGGGATCATCTTGCTTGCATGTTTGCAATGATTTATTATGGCTGCTCATCTACAAAGAATGAATGTCGAGTCTGCTTGCAACTACTGTACAAACAGATTTGAGGGGGAAATGGTGGCTCTGATATGCTTTAGGGGACATGATTTGCATCCACTTGTCCACACAGAAGGACAGATCACTTTATTGACTTTATTCATTAATTAAACATTTTAATCAAAAATGGTTGTGGTCTCGTTCATTTTGGTCTTTTTTTTTTTTTAATATTTTTAATTATTCGAAAGTAAATATTAATTTCACTGGTGGGCAACACCAGCAAACCAATTTTGTGCTAATATTAGAAAAAATGCTGTTATATTAATAAGATAACACATTCCTGCATAATAAACAAGATACAATTTACAAATTCTTTTTGCTAAGCTATTAGCTATTACAGTACATACAGTAAAAACGTTAAAGATCGAAAGGAAATTAACTAAACAATAAAAAAGTAAGGCTAGCTTCATATTCATATTTGCCAATCTACAGGCTTTGAAACAGCCTTGATTTCCTTATAACCTCCATGATCATGAAAGTATTTACCAAATTATACAATCATTCAGGTTCTATAAGGAGATTTTTGGTGGGACGTTCCAAGCTGTCTTACTTGGTCAATGATGTTTTATCTGAAACATAGTCTATTTCTCTACAGACTTTTCATTTGTAACAGTTAACTTTGAAAATGAATGCTTGAACATGCAAAATTTGCTCAATACTGACAGACTAATGCAGGAGAGTTAAACAAAACATTTAAGATGACATCTTTTAGGGTGCCTAACTTTATGAAACACTATATTATTATTTTTTTCTCATGAACTTGTACGAATTCACTCTCTCTTCTGCTGAGAAATCAAAAGAAAATCAGATGTAAAACTCATCTTAGATTGTTCCTGTGAGCCATGTTTCTGCAATTGTTTAAAGTACAGTAAAATGTTTGGTAGCTTCCACTGTAGGACTCTAGCACCATCTGTTGGTTTTGTGAAAGCTTCATGAGTGCACTTACTGTACTTTGAAAAATATATATCCTTCACAAACTTTGCACTGAACTGAAAATTAAACATAAAATTTGAATTTTCCACATCATATACAGCCCTACATGAGAAAGAAAAAGCTCAGTTTAAAGCATGAAGCACATATAAGGCTAATTTGAACTTGCATATTAACATCAATTAGTTAAATTTTACATAAGATTTACCTAAGAATCCTTATAATTTCAAAACTAATAATAGATTTTTATACAAAGAGCATTCAGATTTTAGGTATTTACTTCCATGTGTGAATCCTTTTCTAAAAACTATATAAATGTTCTTTCCTAGTGCTTGCAGGTTTTAACAGTTCTGTTTTGAATGCATTCTGTCTATGAGTAATTGCATTTGTTATTCTGTAAGTGATTAATAAATAAGTAAATGTAGAAGCAGAAATGTCAGCATTGCATTGTCAGTAAATGTCACTATTGTATTCATGTTTGCTAAAGCAAAAATATTGGATGGAAAGCATACAACAATCGCATTTATGTGAAAGTATTATGTCAATGTATCCAAACAAAAATATACTCAGGTTAATGTTAAAAAAGAATGTTGCTCAACCCATAGTTAAAAAAGTGAAAAGTAAATATTTTTAACGTTATCAACCTTCATAGGTTTCTTGTTCATACAAACAACCAATGCTACATAATGCAAATAAATCACTCAAAAACAGACTATCATCAATACCATTAGCATTAGCGTACCATTAATTTGACTTGCTGTGTGAGCTGCTGGAAGTGTCGCTAGTCTAACCTAGCATAAGCAAAGACTAACACACTAACTTAATTACATACAGTATAATCAGCATGTGTAAGCAAATTAGCTTAACATACCTCAAAACACTTAAAAAAAAAAAAAAAAAAAAAATTAAATAAGCTTCTTTGTAGCAAATTAGACACCTTCAATTATAAATCTTACACAAACATTTTGAAACATTGTACTAAGGTAGGACCAGGGGTGCTCATTCTTACTCTCAACACTGCAGGCCTGTGACTAATATTCAGTCACACATGGACACTTATTACATTGTGTGGCATTAGAAGGCCACTGTATATTGACAGGAGAAAAAAATCTTTTTTTTTTTTTTTTACACTGATGCACTTCATTTAATGGTAAACTGAAATGGATGGATTCTAAACTGAAATAACTATGCAAACTGAGCCCACGTGATACAGAAATTCTCTGTAGGAGAATAGAGATTGGCTGGATGAGACCTTCTTTAAATCTTGTTCCAAGGTCTTAAAACACATGTACAAAATAATTTGTCTTCTTTAGAATGTAAATAATTTATAGTACCAATCTTCATTCATCAATTCATTCATTAATTCATGCAGCCATTCCTTCCTTTTCTATAATGTTTGTTTTGTGTAGGGGCACAGGGGCCCAGACCTTTAAAATAAACGTTTAGACCTTTTATTTTGTAGTGCTTCAAGTCAGTCATCAGTTACGCCTACACTAGTCAATTTAATAAAATATGCCAATGATACATATTATTGATTATTGCTCTATCTAAACTATCATAGACTAACTAGAGGTTCCACTAACTCACGCCACACTGCTGTACATCGGCATCTTATTGAGTCTTTGTTAAATTATTTTCAAGATCACACTCGCAGATACAGCCATCTTAAACGACCGGCTGGTCTGTGACTGGACGCAGGCCAATGCGTGATAAAAGCACAAGATAAACATATATAAACTACTGGGAGTCCTAAGACACTCTTACAAACAACAAACTAAAGAAGAATCTGTGTCATTCCCTGCAATCTGTCCTATTGCTTAGATTTATTGTAAGGAACAGTTATTATGTCATTCCACTGTTTTATTTTGATGATGTATCCAATGTTACATACAAGATACACTACCGCTCTAAAGTTTGGGATCATTTGCAAATTTCTTTGTTTTTGTTTAGTGATTTATTTTCTACATTCTACAACAATACTGGGGATTTCAAAACTGAAAATGAAATAACACATATGGAATTTGGTAATTATGTAGCAACAACAACAACAACAGTCAGTTGTTATTTTAAACAACAACTGAAAGAAGGAGGTCAGCCTTTCTGGAATAATTATCGCAAGAACAGTATTGTCAAGTGCATTTGCAAAACCTACGTATCAAGCATCATGATGGAACTGGCTCTCATGAGTACCATCCCAAGAAAGTAAGACCAAAACTTACCTCTCCTGCAGATGAGAAGTTAATTTAGAGTTACCAGCCACAAAAATCACCAGTTTACAGCACTTTGGCATTATGAAGGTTTTACAGATCATAAGTAGCAGATACATCTCAACAGTAACTGTTCAAAGGAGATTATTGCATATTTTGGATGCCTTCAGCATGGCTTTACAATGTAGAAAGAAATAAAAATCAGGAATGAACATGGAGTTAGAAAGTGACCCCAAACTTTTGAGCGGTAGCATACAATATAAGCATACTACTGAACAACTACAAACTGAGGGTCTTGATGCCAAAGTGCTGAAAAGAGTGTACTGTACTGTATAAAAATCTGTATAATCTGTACAATATATTTTTTGAGTTCTCCAGCAGGATACAATTCATAGTTTATTTTCTTTGTCAAATTCATTATATAAAGGTATCGTTTTTGTACCTGTAAAATAGATTTTAATATAAAACACCAGAACCCACTTTCATTGACTCAGACTCAGTTTTATTGCAAATATACAGTAGATTAGTGCCAACTGCCAAGATTCAAAAGTAAAATTGACAGAAGTCCATGTCTACTTTTCCAGAGTCTAGATATACTAAGTATTTAATCATGCTCCACTTCAAGTACAGTATAGGTTCTTACTTAGCTTAAAACCCAATAAAAAATATTTTATTATATAAATATTTTAAATAAATATACAATTTGAGCATTAGAATATGATAATTATGTGCAAAAAATAACATTAAATTTAAAGCCAAGGCTACAAACAGACTAAATCTTCCTAGGCCAAATTATAATTTAGTATAATTTATTATAAGCTTATAACATGGCTATTTGTTAATATGTTTTTTTCCAGGCACTAAGAATGAATATATATCCAATACATATCCTTTATTTATTTATTTATTTATTTATTTATTTATTTCATTGTTAATAGATTTTTCTTCCGGAATATGTCCCAAAAAGCCATTAAGCTATTCTATTGATTTTGAAGGGCTAACATACAGTCCCTGACCACTTTATTAGGTCCACATCGTAGTATTTGGTTGGACTTCCTTTTGTCTTCAGAATTGTCTTAAATCCTCATGGCATAGATGCAACAAGGTCTTGGCTGCCTCCATGTTTCCAATGTTCCATTCCACCACATCCCAAAGGTTCTCTGTTGGATTAAGATCTGGTGACTGATGAGGCCATTTGAGTACAGTGAACTCATAGTCATGTAAAAAAAAATTATAATAATAAAAAACACAGTTTAAGATGATTTTAGCTTTGAGACGTGGCTCAAAGTCCTGTGGTCATAAAGGGATGGACATAGTCGGCAACAGTATTCAGGTATGTTGTGGCATTTAACCACGCTAACCAAGGGTTAACAAGGCTCAGTTGGTACTCAAGGTCCAAAGTATGCCAAGAAAATATCCTTTACATCATTACACCACCAGCAGCAGCAGCAGCCTGACCCCTTGATTCAAACCACAATGGATCCAGGCTTTCCAGTTGCTTATGTCTAATCACCTTTCTTCCCAATTCTGATCCTCGGTTTGAACTTCGGCAGCTCATATTGACCTTGTCTGCATGCCTAAATATACATGGTCACTGAGCTGCTGCTATGTGATTGGCTGATTAGATATTTTTGCTGATGAGCAGTTGAACAGGTGAAACAAATGAAGTGTGCAGTGAGTGTATTTGAAAGCAATTTCTGTAATTGTTATTAAATTATATGACAAAAGGTCTTATGTAAACTTGTAAAAAAAAAAAAAAAAAGTGCAGTCGTAATAGGGTAAAATCAGGAATTTTAGATTACTTCTATAATAGGCTGTGGTAAGCATAAAAAATGACTTATACGGTGGTATAGGTTTTATACGGTTAAAATTGTCATGAGTAATGAGCTCTGTTATACATAATAAATATTTACTATTTTTTTTATTTATTTTTTATTTATATAGGTTATTCAATTTTTTTACTTTAAACAAAAAAAGCATAACAAAACTTCAAACTATGTCTAAATGTATATAATTCAAACTGTCCTAAATTATGTCTCTAAAAAGGTTTTGCAGTCAGTTTTGACACAGTGGATTCTTTAGGATTTTCTTTCCCTAGTACATCAGCAGCTTCAGAAATACTCGAACCACCCTGTCTGGCACCAACAACCATACCACATACAAAGTCACTAAAATCACATATTTGTCATATTAGTCTTAATAAGCAGTTAAACAGATTAACCAAATGAAGTGTGCAGTGAGTGTATTTGAAAGCAATTTCTGCAATTGTTATAAAATGATATGACAAAAGGTCTCCTGTAAAATTAATTGCAGTATTAATAGGGTAAAATCAGACACTCTTACAAACAAAAGAAGAATCTGTGTCATTCCCTGCGATCTGTCCTATTGCTTAAATTTATTGTTTATTGTACGCAGGACCCTCTTGTTTTCCTAAGGATTTTTTTTTCCCTTAACAAAAAAAATGTCTTAACATGCTCAAAAACACATGAAAATTGGCAGACAGGTTGGAATCTGGTGCCATTAGGTTGCCTGAGAGTCGCGTGGCCCGGGGCTCCCAGGGGCCCCCACACGAGATTTTGCTGGATAGCTCATACACACTTTCACGTAGGCACACGAAACTCAGTACACATTTAGAGCTCATTGACCTGAATAACTTTCGCACTGCATGTCATGGGCTCAACAAGGCTGGTTATATTGGGTCGTTCGCAAAAACGCACCCGGTGGATTTTGATATACTCCTAGGGAATTTATACGATCATCACCAAACCGGGCTGATGTGATCTAAAGACATTGAGGACGCAAAATTGCGGAGGGATTTTTGATATCTCAAACGGGTCAGCCGTGATAGTGTCTTAAACTTACACAGAAAAATTATTAATAATTTTCTGTGTGGCATTATATTGAGTGCTAATGGAGCAAAGGTACAGACTCAACATACAAGCACCATGTGCAAGCATATGTGAGACAGGGAAGCGCATCGGCTG
>JAQQZT010000005.1:19125797-19139913 GCA_030068275.1 Clarias platycephalus
ACACACACACACACACACACACACACACACACACACACACACACACACACACACACACACACACACACACGATCATACACTGCAGGCAATTTGGAAACACCAATCAACCCACAATGCGGGTTTTGGCCTCAGTAAGAAACCCACTGCATGCAAACTCCATATTCATACTCATACCAGTGGCAAGATCTGAACCCCTAGCCTTTGAGGTGCACGGCAGCAGTGCTAACCACTAATCTACCATCCCAACCTGTCAAGTAGCAACTTAAATTTAACATGTATGGATTTGTGAATTAGGATATTACAAAGAATTGTTAATCAGCTGATATATGGTAAAGCTCATCCAGCTGCGTGTATAATTGAACTACAGTAACACTGCCATTCATATCTGTCAGATCGTTTCAGCTTAGGTGGAAATCTTTAACTTTCATTCATTACTTGAACCCAGGTTAAAATTGATAATTGTGTTTTATTGTAATCCATGTACCAAAGCAGATGTTGAAGTCACGACTCACGGTCAGATCAGCAGCAGTACTTTCTTTAAGATCTGTTTTTTGTAAGCCTTATTACAAGTTGGAGAAAAAGAGAAAAGAGTCACTTAGAGCCTTGAGATTTATATCAAAGTTTACCCCTAGTGCATAGATTGTTGGTTAGGGCCTGGTACACGGCACAGCATTAGGAAAGCTAAATTTATACAAGCTGAAACAAGACATTGTTATTTGAGTCCAGTTTTAGGTTTCTCCTCGCTAAAGCAAAAGCACTGAATGGCAGTCCGATGACAACATGATTAAAGCCCTTGTAATAGAAATGTGTGGAGTTGACAGCACAGGTGAAGAGGGCAAAGTGGAGGTGAAAGGTCAACTGCAGTCAGTGTTCATGCTTTAGTAGCTTCAGAACTCAGATTTCCATTCTTATTAGCATGTTAAGGCCACATGACCAGAGCACATGGGGAAGAAAAGTGCCTGCTAATTGTTTTCCTGTTTAATGTTGACAATAATAATCATCATCATCATCATCATAATAATAAATCTGAAAGCAGAGTGATCAGGGAGCATTTGCAATTTAATTTACCCCATAGGTAAATGTGTGTTTTAAAAGTAATAAGATACAGAACCGCCTACATTAATTGTTTGGAATGTGCGTTAATAAGAGTAAATTATTATTTTTGTCTCATTAATTGGGAGGGTCTGACTAAGCAATGACGCAAAATAATTTTTCTTAATATTGTTTAGAAATGCTGTGTGTGTAATTTCCTAAAAAAGAAACAACTGCAAAATCGTCCAACAGCATAACCAGCCAAGCTACTGTATGACATTTTGAGATCATAGTAGGTTCAGATATTTATACACATTTGAAAATCAAATCTAAAATTAAAATGTATTAGGGATTACTGTACGGTGGTTTCCCTTGGCGGTTTATCTTTATCGTGGTTAGAAGCAAGTTAGAAATTGTAATTAATTGGAACAGACGCTTTCTCCTTCGAGATTCCTGTGAGAGACATGAAAACCCCAAACTTGTCATCTAAAATCATTGCTGCTTAATTTCCTCTAAGGCACGAGCTTCACTGCAGGCAGTTCAGGGGTTTTCCCATTTTATCCATTAAAAAATGCAAGCTGTGCAAAACAGAAAATAATTCACTAGAGCATAAATAATGAGTAGGGTAACTAAGTGCATCTGATATTATTTATTATTTATTTATTGACTGATTGATTTAGATTAAATGAGCGCTCACTTACTCATTATTTTATAGGGATCCTGATTTTTGTTGACGGTTCTTTAAAGGAGTGTTCATAACATTTTATTTATTTTAAATTATTTTTAGGAGAATTTCTAATTACCTTCTAACTAAAAGGGTGTTTGGTTTTGCACTGCCCTCTTGTGGATAAAATTGTAACCCCTATTCGTTAGCTCACTCTGAAATGCTTAACACAATTACTTTAAATTACTTAATCACAAACCTGTGCTAACATGCATTTAAGAAATTTCAAATGTTACAGTATAAATGAAATATAGCCAAGCTGTCAAAACATTCTCTTTTTGTAGCAAGCACATGAAACAGTGTGATTATTAATGTGTAAGAATATCCAAAAAGTTATTTGGATAGTTAATGCAATTATCCACAGAACCTTTAAAACAAGACTACGGCCAGATGCATTTGGTTTTAATAGAATTTTTAATTACTCCACAAATAACATATTTAACAGTGGTGTGAATTAGCATAATAACCTATTCACATACCAACTTTTTAGCCTCTTTTTTGTAACTGAGTCAGTCCTATACTTTCTGTTCTATGTAGAATAGTCTAAAATAATATGAACCTTTTTAACTAGTTATTCAAGCGCACTTTTATTTTACTTTTAATTATTAGAAATGTTTAATACTGGAGACAATTTAATTTATGAGAATGTAAATCAAATAAAAAGTACAGCTAGATCACAGAGATCGCTTAAAGCTAAACTTTTGAACTTATTACTTATTTGCATGTTACAACTCCAACATGCAAAAAAAAAATTTGTGTTTTTATATTTGAAGACATTTAATTACTGGGAAATTTAAAACAGTGTTTACTGACCAAGATGCTGAGTGCAAAAGAACATAAATTTTACTGGCTAAAAATGTAAGAGTAAGAATTTGTGCCTAGGTCACATGACACAGCTGGAAACCTGATCCCAGATCAGCAGTCTGATCCAATCTGCTCTTGAGCAGCTGTGAATTAAATACTTGTCTGCGGTTCTAACTGTACAGATAGCTCTTTGAACAAAGTTAAACTTTTTGAATTACTCCTAATTGACTAAAAGCCTTAATGAGAAGTATTAAACAACTGCCCGGCCAAAAAACTTGTCATTTCAAGAATCATATTATTAGACTATATTAAGCAAAGAACACTTTAATCGGAGCTATGGAATAAAGTCATGTGGTCTGATGAGTACAGACTGACTCTATTCCAGAGTGACGGGCGTGTCAGGGTAATGCAGCGATGCACTTACGGTATGCGTGAATATTGCCCACTGTACAAACCTCTGGACGAGTGTTATGATCTGGGGTTGCTTCAGTTGGTCAGGTCTAGACTTATGTGGCAATAAAATGAAGTCAGCTGATGACCTGAATTAAAGTGAGCAGGTTATCCAAACAATGGCACAGGCAGGTTCCAGGACTGAAATTGTGTTTTGAGTTTTTTGGGAGCATGAGTTATCATTTATACACTGGCCAATACATTGCACGCATAATCAACGCTAAAGCCGAAAGAAATTATGGGCGACTTATTTTGTGTTCTACTATAGTACTTTAACCAATTACTACAGTATATATGGCTGGATGTTATAAATGAGCTAGCTCGGCTAAGCCCCGCTATCTTTTAATGATAAAAAGAAAAAATCAGCAGTCACACCAGATTATTTGCTGCTAGCGCATGCCTTAAAGTGGATTATGCAGGACTTCTGTGGATGCAATCACAACAGCAACCACAATGATGGGAAGAAAAATGCACCGAATGGTACAGTACAGTATGAAGAAGCACGGGTGAATGCTTTTTATCCCAGGCTGTAGAGTCTTTCATCTGATCTGTGACTGCCATGTCAGTTATTTTAACTGATTGAAACAACTTCTAGGTTTGATATTAACTTGGGCTAATAGTTTCCAGTTCACTGACACATGTGTAACCCACTGACTGAGAAGGCATATAGAAAAAACAGTACAATGCTTATGAAAGTGCATTATTTATAATTTTTCCCCCCAAAAAAATCTCTTTGGATAAAACTTTTGAATGAGTTCGGGTAAGGGTACATAGTCAAAGTACACTTTCAAAGTTCACATCCCACGAAATGATAGTCCACAGAACAGAATGTTTAGCATTTCTTTGGTTAAAACAAATGGATTACAACTTTCCTGTTTACTGTGTCTGGCATTCAGAGAAAACACAGCATTAACCCAGTGGGGCATGACGGTCTTGAGGCATTCAAAATCATGAATGCAGCTGTATATCTTCCCTTAGATGTGTATAATAGTTTTCCTCACTCATATACGAATGTAATTTATTCTTCAATACTGCTAATTTTATTTTAGAGCATTTGTAAAAATAAATATTACAGTATATTTTAGGTCTACTGGCCAACTATTACTGTTACTAATAAATCTTATGAGCGACATTTTTGTGAACATTTGGACCATCTGTTGTTTTTAATATATCAAATAATAATAAACATATTATAAATAAATAATAAAATATGAAAATTTTATAATAAGCGTACTGTCGTCTGGAAAAAGCTAGACAATAAGTGGAATAAGCCTGTGTGCCTTTGTCCAAGTCATCTTTAATTCTCTTTAAAGCACTTCATCTATTTATAGCGTGTACAGGGGCTGTAGTCAAGTATAACCTTTTGAAGATTAGAGAGAAAGAGAGAGACTAAGGTAGACAAAGTTTTTTTTTTATTTTTTTTTTTAGTTTTGTTGCACACTGTGCTGCCTTTTACTTTTTTGACTATGTGCTTCCTGTTTAGATGAAGTTCTATACACTGATTGGCTCATGCATGTGTGTAAGGAAGGGCATAGGCTTTCAAAGGTTCTTTAGCTCTATTGTCATATCAACACCTGTTGGAAGCGAGAGGACATGAAGAAATTGTTGGCGTCAGGAAGACCACACACACACACACACACACACACACACCCACACCCACACACATACACTATTGTCTTTATGTGAGACTGAGGAACATGAAAAAGTCAGTCTGCCACTCTGCTTTTCTGCTCTATTTTAATCTAGCGATTTCAGCAAAAGTGCTCTACCACATTGGACTTGCTACAATGGATATGGATTTTGCATGCATTTGGCATCCTTACGTAAACGTTACAGAGTCTTAGTACATTTGACAGACTGAAGTTTGAGCTCTTTGAAGAAATGTTAAAGGGAAAGAGAAGCGTTCGGACAACAAGAAGAAAATCAAGTTCACTGAATTTCTGCAGGGCTGATGCGAAGCCTCCTTCCATCGCCAAAATCCTTGGTTTTAGTCACATGTCCTCACTGTCCCAATGCTCTGGACAATTCTTCATGGGTACCAGTGACCAGCTTGGACCTCAAGAGGATGATGATGTGCGGGTATACACTTTGCTGCATGACAGAGGTAGGACAGACATCTCCATAAAGATGTTTATAATGCCTGACTACTGTAACAGTCATGGTATAGAATTATTATTATTATTTTTTTTTTTTACAATGCAAGAAAATACTTTACCATCAGTCTCATACAATAAATGTCAGATATACTGTAGCACATATGGTGATGCATTATGGACAGCTCTATTCATTTGCACAGCAGGCACAAACAGAGAAACAGAAACATATGTGAAACTTGAAAATGAGTATATTTAATGGGCAGGAAATGATACAAGGTACATATTGTACATTGTTAAATACTGTATGCATTTGTATAATGTCAATTCTGTCAATGTTCATTTATACCTTGATCGTCTGGTGTAATGGGGTTCATAGATGTTGACAACTTGCAAAATGTTCATCGAGTGGGTTAATACACTGTCTGGTCAAAAAGTCATCATTTGGATTTAAACAAGCAAATACTTACGTGCCTTTGTTTAGATAAACACTGCAGTGTTCACCATGTTTCAGCTGGTTTCAACAATTCTTTTAACTTTAACTGATGCAATGAGTCGCTTTTTATATCTTAAACAGCCATGTCGGAAAACATATCCTGTGGTGATGGAAAAGATGTTACTGTGTTCCAGAAGGGTCAGATCACTGGCTTGAATCAGGCTTCAACTGTCGCTTCAGTTGGTCAGATCTAGACTCCGTAACATTATGTGCCATAAAAAAAGAGGTCAGCGGACTACCTGAACGTTCTGAATGACCAGGTTATCTTTCCTGGTGGCATGGCTATATTTTACGATGACTATGCCAAGGTTCATTGGGTCCAAATTGTGGAAGAGTCCTGACCCTTTCCAAATTGAAAGTCTTTAAGGATGTGCTGGATAAGACTTTTAAAGTTTTTTTTATTCACTTTCTGATTTATTCCCCCCAATAAATTTTACCCAGTGTTTGTCTTTACAGCTGTCTCTAAACTACTTCATAACATCTCAAAAGCTTTCAGATCGTCTCTGTTAAAATATTCACCACCCCCATAAGCATGCCTGCCAACACATTTTTCATGACACATCTGTTACAACTTATTATAACTGCTATAACAGATGTCATACACTGTCTTCCTCAAATCAGGTCTGGAGGCTAAAATGATCATAAAATACACCCGAATGCCTTTAATGTTTAAGTGCATTGAATAAAATAAATCAATGATGATAAAATATCAGTATAGTTTTCCTTTATTGCTTTCAAAAGCCATGTGGGATACAAAGGTTTTATACTTAAATGCATATCAAACAAACAAAAAAGGTGAAAAAATTAAGCAGCCTCCTTCACAGAAATGTACAAACTGAAGTTTTAGTAGCAAGATGTGAGCCCTGTTGTCAAAAAGAATTTTTGACATTACGAAATTACTTAGGACAGCTAGGAGTCACGGTGGCTTAGTGGTTAGCACTGTCGCCTGAATTGGCACCCCATTCAGGGTGTACCCCATCTCGTGCCTTAAGTCTCCTGGGATAGGCTCCAGGCCCCCTGCGACGCTGTATACGGGATAAAGCTATAAAGATGATGAGTTAGTGTGAGTGAGTAAGCTAGGGGTCATGATATTTAGGGCCCAAGCATTATCAGCACGATGACATCATACAGTAGCTATTATGTCATCGTCAGTGCTAAAGAGGGATGTCAAAAGGGGGTCGGGCGTGACGATGCCTTAATATTTATGCTGAAAAGTGGTTAATAACTTTCTGTGTGACATTTTATTAAGTGACATCACATTGAGTGACATCATAGCGTGATGCCTTTTTTCAGCATCTGGGACTTTTTGGAGGTCTAAACATAAAATCCCCTCATTTCTAAAATGATGTCATAATGTTATTGGTATGTCCCATTTAAACGCTTGTGCCCAGTGTGCCAATTGTCTTTCTGTTGTGCCCGGGTGGCGATGGCACAGGGTGCTTGGGCCCGCTCATCGTTGCTTGCAACTACTGTATGTTAAAGGATTGGTGTTAAATGGCACAATGTTACACACAGTATGTTATCAGGTATTTATACTCAAAATCTCGTGAGCAGGGTGTTTGCAGGGTTTTCACCACAGTGAAATCATTAATAGAATAAAGCTGCGAAACTTCAGTACTTCGCTGCAAGTGAAAATCCTTATTTGAGGTCAAGCATTATCTGAATTGGCAGCATTACAATATCACCCTCTGCAGAATGCATTTCCTTCTATTCGTAGGTTTATTTTTATGGCGAGTGGTGACAGCCTGGGCTAGTTCTCTTCGGGTCAACTTTTTTGACAACAATTGACTGGAGCAGATTTGTCTATTTTTGTCAGATGACTTCTCACTGCCAAGCAGACAACAATCAGGCGAGCTGCAGCTGGAGATGAAGTCAGGCAAAAGTCAGCTCTGTCCACATTTCTGTAGGACTCTCTCTCTCTCCCTCTCGCTTTCTTTCTCCACCTTCATCTTTCAGAGTCAGTGCTGTGCAAGTACCGTAGTACAGTATGCATGACAAGCTTGAATAACACTACCATAGCGCTCGGCGGAGTTGGCCGACTGCCACAGGAGTGAGCAGCAGCGTGTGTTTGCAAAAGAAGACCAGGGAGGGGGTTAAAGCCTGTATCTGTTAACTTGTGCGAGTTTGCGCTTTGACGAGAGAGGGAGTTCCTTCAGCTTGGACACAGGGCTGTATGAGGGCAGCACTCTCTGAAAAACTCTGACACACTGTTAAAACACTCATACGCCCACACTGAGCTGAAAAGAAGACCATGTTCTGTCTGAGAGGTAAGACCTCATTCTTTTAAGAAGTAAGAAAGAGAGAGAGAGAGAGAGAGAGAGAGAGAGAAAGCAAGCCGGAGATGGACTGCTGAACTTGCAGTAGAAAGCTGAAAGAGGAGGACAAAAGAGAGCAGCACTCAGCTGTAGTTCAACTGCAGTGTTTGGTTTCATAGTGCTCCCTGCTTTGTTGTCATCTGCTCCCTTTGTTTTTTTCTCGGAAGGAAAAAACGAGCTAACAGGCTGCTAAGGAGGACATAGGGGAATAAGTGACAGGAGTTTAGGGAAAGGTTTGCCAGGACATAAAGAGTCTCCAGCTGTTTCAAGCGGAACGAGATGGTTGTCCTTTGTGTGAGCGTTTCCAGGAGTTGAACACAACTTCAATCACAGTGCATGTTGCTTTTTTTTTTTCCCTTGCAACAAAGCAAAAGAATGGCACAGTTTTTTTTTATTGATTTATGGAAGGTGATTTTGCAGTGCATATTTCGTTCTATTTGTCTTTTGATGACACTGATGAGTGTGTGTCGGTGGTGATGGCTCAGCTTCAGTTCTCTTCAGTCTTACGTGATAAGCTTGAGCTCAGGTGGCATTCTGACTTTGGTCTCTATTCTCTCTCTCTCTCTCTCTCTTTTTCTTTATTGTGTGACATTTTCACCGTGCATGCTGTAGTCCCTCACGATGTCAGGGAGCAGCAATCTGCCCATCTCCATGACCTGGATTCCATTAGCTCAGTCACCTCCCTCACTGACTGGTGCGACATTTTCAAGCACTGGCTTTTAACCATAGTATAACATTCTGTAGATTTGTTCAGTACACATTTATTTATTTATTTTATCACCCTTATTGAAATATGTACAGTCATATTTTAACTGTTTAATAAACCCATAGGGTCGTCTATTCCTGAACTTTCCCCCAGCAAATGAAATTAGGTCTTTTGAAATTTTTTTTAAACTTAGGTTTGGATCGTTCCAGGACTGGTAAAATAAGTTAATGACTATAAGTAGCCAATAATAAACTTAATCATTTTGATAATGGTGGGTTGTGATTTCCACTGCTGGAACTAATTTAAAAAATAGGGCTCTGGCAGTGTTTCACAGACCCCCGTCCCCCCAGTTTGAGAACCTCTAAACTGAATGTGTATGAATGGATGCTTGTGCTGGTGTCAGCTCATGTGTTAACCACATGTTTATGTTATATATGAAATGTAATATCAGCGTAGCATTTCGCCTACTTTACACTTTTAAACCCTTAAAAGTGAATGACCAGCATTGTATAAGAAGACTGTAAGAATATCATATAAAAAAATAAATGCAAGTGATGCCAGTAACTGTACAGTACCTAAACCGTAACCCTAATATGTATTTTAAAAACATACACAACTACATGGCTGCAGCTGGAGATTCTTCTGTCATACAGCTTTTTAATTTTCCAAGAGTATTCAATACAATTTGCATTATCTGTGCCTAATGCTTATAGTATATTGGTATTTTTAGCTACAGGTTTTTGTGTGATGCACAGATAGACAGTTTTATATATTACTATAAGTGTCTGCTTTTTTTTTGTGCCTAAAATCATTACATAACAAATATAACTTTTTAAGTAAAAGGTAAGAAAGGAAGCTATACACGTTAGAACAGGTTCCAAAGAGTCGCTTCAAATCATAAGATCCCTCCCTCCCAAACATCACCATTACCACCTCACCTTCACTTAAAACAGTGTGGTTTTTTGAGATGCTCATATCAACCTACATATACACAGACAAGCCAAGGGGGAAGAAACACAACAGCAATGAAAGCATTAGTGCAGATGGCTATTTACATAAAGTTTGTTTTGCTTCGTTGTCAGCTGGGCAGTCAAGAGGTGCAAATGTGTGCAAGGGTCCCCTGGCTCCAACATGAGTTGCACCTTTGGAAGCTGTTGCATGATAAGTGGGGGAAAGTCAAGGTCAAATGCATCTTCAATGAGCCGAAAAATAAAGCAGATAGAAGCACTGGTGTGGCTTTAGCCTTGGAGTGGAGATGGTTCTCGTGGGAGGCAGAAGATAAAACGTGTTTAAAGATTTCTTATTAAATGAAGTTGGAAAGACCTAGTAAAGCCAACACACACAAAGTTGACAATTAGTTTAGATTTTTTTTTCCTGTAGCTATTTCCTGATCATCTAGGCTTGCTTTTTTTTCTTGGGTGTGAAGCTGGTACCAAGAAATATTCTTTTATAGAATAGTTTAACACTTAACTTAAGGGGATAGTTATACTGTATAGTGTAAGTTCCTGTTAGATCCCAGACTTTTAATAGCATTGAAATATGGAGAATGCTATTGATTGATGCTTACTAATTTTGGTGTGCATACCATTTTTTATGTTTGTTTAAGGTGTATGTTAATGGTGTTAACATTGCTTTAAGGTCCATTTATCAGTACAATTGCTGGCCAAAATTCTAGGTTAAAACACAATAAATTGGTGATTTTTGTGGACTCAGGAAGGTGTGCTCGTATATCCAGATTTTTCTTCTTTTGTATTTTATATGCACATATGTGACTTATCAAATTAACATCCAAATCATGTGTGTTGAAAGGTATTTTATTTCAAAATGGGAATGACATGATTTATACATCACAAGCTCAGATTGATACCCCAGGGAAACAGAGGTAACAGTCATTGCCAACAATGGTTGCTAGGGATCTTTTTTCAAGGATGGGGGGAAAATCAATTTTAAAATATTATTTTAGAATCTTCATAATATTTTTCAAGACAAAAATAATGTTATTTTATATCCTATCCACCCATTGACCTATCTGTTTTGTAAGATAAGAGTAGATTAAAGATTTTCTTTTATTATTTTCCAAATGCTCAAGTCAAACATTTAACATTTCTGGAATCAAAGGTAATTTGAAATGTGTAACATGTCAACAGATATGGTTTGGAATCAGATTCTCATGAACATGTAACCATACACACATACACACAGACACACCCTTCACAGCTGCCTGGTGTGTGCAGACCTTCCCTAGCATTAATGGAATTTTGTGTGTGACCCCAACTGTACTACTGAGGTTGACTTTCCTACATTCCCAGCGATCAGATGGGAAACAAAGAAAGTTCATTTATCTTTAGGAAAGTACAAGTATTAAGTGGTCCAAGAGAAAAAACGTAATGGGAGCGATTAAGCCTGTTTGGAATGTGTGCAGTTTATTGACTAATTCACAAATGGGATTAGCTAGCTAGAGCTTGATTGCACTTAATGATTATGAGATTTCTGTTTTCAGTTTATTTATATTTTTTTTTCGACGATTCTAGTAGAATACATTTTTTTTAATATTTTTTTTTTCTTATTCTTTAAGGCGCATCCAAGGCTGCCACCGACATTTGGGTCAGGACAGCTATTTCTATACTAACCCAAAGATTTCTTAAGTATACCACAGCTAGTGCTTAAATGCTACCGTTGCTTTACTGAAAAGTTCGCAAGCCTCCCCTTTGGCATAGCACAGATATGCATTAGTGTCTGCTGAAACACATGATTGTTTTTTTTTTTTTTACTCGCCCACTCTAATAAATATATAATAAATCCACTACAGATGTAGGAGGATATGTACAGAGGATTGAAATACAGCATTGTAATCAAAAGAATGCAACGTTTGGCTTTAAGTGTAAATTCCATTGCAGTAATAATGTTATTTCAGAACGACAGTAGCTTGAGTGGCTATATATAAACAAATATTTTGGCATGTTAAATATGTGCATGCATTAGTTTTGTCAACATACATTGACTGTATGTATACATACCGTCCTGTGGTTTGGTGTGGCGTGTATGATGATGATCCAAATTTGGGAAAAATTTATAATTTTTAAAAATTATTTACTTATTTATTATTTATAATCACTACCAGTTGTGATTTTGTTTTTATTAATGCCCCGTTGCAGTTGCTAGGTTATCCACTAGAGGGCTTTCATGGCATTATTTGGCACCATTTCCCAGTCTTTATTGGGAAAGCATATGAAGGTTTATGTACTCAGACAGGCTAGCACTGTACAGCGTATTGGGAAAGAACGTCTTTGTCATTGAAACATTGATTCTGAATGCTGAGTGTTCCAGAAGAAATTGACAACATATTTATTTTGGGAAATAAACTAGAAACCCATTTCATTTCCTCCCAGGAAGTGGTTTCGCCCAAAGAATTCAATATTTTAAGACATTATTCAACCAATTGTGGCAAAAAGTACAGTCAGGGCTACTACAGACAAACACGGTTTTCAGTCATAGTTGTTAATACTGCAGTGAAAACTGACAAAATTAAAAAAGAGTAATATAAGTTTATTTGAATGCTGTGTATTATTACAAAGCTACAGCACAAGTACAGTAATAATTAATAAACTAGTTTATTACAAGTTTATTTAGTCTTATGAATTGGGTGGTTCTGACATACATACATCACACATAATTAATGAAACTGTAAGTGATTGGATGTGTTGGCGCATCCCTTTTATAGTGAGATTTTACTCAATGTGTGACCATCACCAAATTAAGTTAATAATATGAATGAGTGGAAACAGTAATGAACCCCACAGGCACTATGACCCAGCTGACTATAGTCCAGGTGGTTGTGCTAGAATAAAGTCTCTATGGCAGCCATTGTTGCTCACTCCCAGTCCTTCCATCCTGTTGATATGGTTGACCCACTAAAACCCACTGAGTCTGATTAGCATGGCCTCTGGAGGCATTGTGCTCCTGGTGCACCTTTTGGGAGAGTCTGATGTCAATTCAGAGTCACTGGGTTGTGTTACTCAATGGGGTGTTTTGGTTGGTTTGTTTTCTACAGCTGACCAAAAACCATCAGTACTTTAGAAACTCAAAGTGCTAAAGAGAGGGAGGGTTTACGTTCCACAGTGTAGGCTTGGTTCTAGTATCACCTCCTCTTTAGAGATTTTAGGTGTATCTAACCTGTTGACTGACTCGTGCATTCATTTGCTGTCAAGGCATTAAATCAAAAGAGTTAACATTAAAATTAATATGATACATAACTGTTGTTTAATGAAACACTACTGTTTCCACAGTCAAGTGCAGTGAGCTAATATCTCTGAGGCAGTCAGGTCTTTAAAGGCCGAAACTGTCATTCGGATAAATGGCTTCAAGATGAAGTAAGCACAACAATTGCTTTCTTAGGAAAGCTTCTAAACTATAAAATGCCAGGTGGTGTTGGAGGTTCAGTGCTTGGAATAGAGCTGTTTAATGCCTTTTCCTGATGAAGAGATGGAACTGGGTTGGTGTAAGGAGGAAAGATGAAGCCTGGAACAAGCTTTATTCTTTTGAACAAAACAAATCATTTCTAAATGAAATTATCACATTATCACATTACAGACATAACTGCAATCACATTACGTTGTAGCCACAAACTGTATTTGGACCAGGTTAGGGTAGTGGTGTCACTTAGTGTAAGCAGTTGGTTTAACTATATTTTCCAGCTATCTTCAAGTACATGTAACCTTATCAACTGGTTCCAGTTTAACCAGTTCATCTCTTGCAGTTTCTAGTAGTGTCATAAATGGAAGTTTTTATAAAACTGCAATAGGCAACAATAGTGGTGTGAAAGTTTGGGTTTTAAAGGTTGCTTCAAGAATCTAACAGTATATTAATTGTGTTTTCTGCAATAAAATAGCATTGTATGTCTGGCTTTAATTTAGTTACACTATTTGAAAAGTATCCATGTAGCCACATATTAAAATAATAGCTCTAGTGCCGGGGTACTCAATAGGCGGACTCCGGTCCGCATCCGGACCCAAATACGGTTAAATCTGGACCGACGCCAAAACCAACATGCTAATTTAATCAGAATCCAAATGAGTTCTCAATGAAGTGCGCAACTGTGTTTCCGTACGATATATCTTTGAGTCTTCTAGTGATGGGTCGTTCATGAACGATTCGTTCTTTTTGAACGAATCTTTAATGTGACTCAGAAGAACGAGTCGTCTCCGAGAGTGATTTGTTCATTTTCTACTGGGCGCGCATGCGCTAATCATCGCAAAACCTCCGTAGGTTATGTACAGGAAACAGAATTGAACGGTTCTCAACGAATCGCCAAGTCCCGAGTTGTTCGTTCCTTTGTCACATGACTCCCATAGACGTTATGCGGTGCAGTAGATTCAAAAGAATGAATGAAGACTCAGACTGTTAGATATCAGAGGTGAGTTACTCATTCTGTTTATTATAATATGTCCTTAATATCCTAATGGCCTGCTCAAAGCTGGCCATTGATATAAGTTGATT
>JAQQZT010000005.1:19146684-19159184 GCA_030068275.1 Clarias platycephalus
AAAGTTATTTGGATTTTTACATCATTATTGTTGAAATACACAGTCCTGAAAAAGGGGCGTTTCTTTTTTTGCTGAGTATATATATATATAAGTCCCAGGAGACTTAGGGCACGAGGCAGGGTACACCCTGGACAGGGTGCCAACCATCGCAGGGCACACACACATGCACACACTCATTCATACACTACGGTCAATTTGGGAACGACAATTAGCCTACCCTGCATTTCTTTGGACCGTGGGAGGAAACCGGAGTACCCGGAGGAAACCCACCAAGCACAGAGAGAACATGCACACAGAGACGGGAGGTTTAAATGCTGTGAAGTAAATAAACTGCATTTAAGCCTTAATAGAGCTCAAGGCACAAATTATTTGTTGCAGTAAAAAAGGCTAATCTATTATACTGTTGCGATCAATATACTGTTAAATGGCTAATAGCAGTTGTTAATAACAGTTGTTAGCAAGGGTAATAAGTGTTATTCTACAAGCAGCATTCAGATCAAACTTGTGCTTAAAATTCTCATGAATGAAGGAGTAAAGATGATTGACAATTACGGGAAGACTTCAAGGACAGAACAGTGATGAGACTCTGAATGGTGCGCTCAACCGATGGATGAAAATAAGCCATATGTCCACAAATGACCGAATAATATATAAAAACCATCAGTGCTTGGAGCCAAACCCCAACCGAGTTGGCGCCATATACACACACACACACACATCAAAAATTTCACTACACTCAAGATTCACTACACCCCAGTCCTGTTTTATCCATGGTTCTCACAGAACCCCACCCTTGCTCATATAATATCATGTAGACATGTAACCGTAATCCCTAAAAGGCTCTGGTATTCTCTGCTGATTTACCGTAGGAGGTCAGATTTCCCATTTAGCTGGAGCCGGCCCAGATTTCTGACACAGATATTGGCACACTTTTTCAATCTCCCGGCAGGGCAGACATTTTACAGATCAATAAGCCACATATGCCCAGGCAGACAGAGTAAAGGCTGCTTTCTCTATTATTAATGAGGTCTGTCTCTGGATTTATCTACTGTGGTGTGTCAATACTACACCCTAATATACAGTATGTGGAAAACCTGTGGAAGGCATGTGTAATATATGGATGGCATGTGTTCTGTTATAGTTTTATTTACGTACTGTGGGCTGTTATATAATTTTAAATCGTTTTATTTGGCTTTATTTTAGGTAGGGAAAATTAAATTACAACATAACACGCTTTTGGCAACAAAAAAAAAAGATCAGCTTACACTATAAAATATTCTTTTGTTAGATTATGTGGACATGATGTTTTAAATTTAATAGATCTCTTATATCTAACCGAAATATTCAATATCGATTTGGATGTTACATTTTTTTTTATGTTATTGATTATTTTTAGAATACTTATTTGCATATTTCAGCCTTGTGTGGGACCAATTGGCAAATAGCTGTATTGAGCTTATGGAAACTCTCAAAAGACTGGGCTACATACAGTAGTGTCTGTAATAAAATAAAAAAAAAGATATATAGCTGTAGATGTGTAAACCTGGACATCCTTTGCATGAAAATACCAATGCTTCTTACATGGTCTTATTGATGTTGCATTGGAGATTTGATGGCTAAGCATCAGTCTGTGTGATGACCAGCTTTGCAGTGTGTTCTGTCCACTGCCACTCCTGCTTTGTCTGTATTGAGTTAGTAAAGGTCTGTATTGGCTGGGGTAGCTGGAGAGGTTGATGTGGAGATTCTATTACACAACCACCACCACCATCGCCAGCCTTAACCATTGACACAAATCAGGTTGGGTTCATGGATGTGCAGTCAAAAAGAAAAAGGAATACAGGTATATACCGTTCTTTTATTCTGTGCATTTACGTATTAGGACCTACTGTAAAGAACAACTGTGTGATCATAATACATTTGTACAATCAAAGAAATAGCTTTGCATGACAATAACAAAAGGACTAATATATTCCAATATATAGTCATTTTAACAAACACCCAGAACATGTAGAATCATAATTAGCAACATAAAGTAAAACGTTTTCTGTAATCATTCTCTCACATTGTTTTGGAAATGTTTTGCCACACTCTTTAATTGCTCCAGTTCATTGATGTTTAAAGGCATTCTTAGTCCTGGGCCCGTAAAAACTAAGCATCTCAGAATTACTTAAAGGAATTGGGTTTAAAGGTACTGTAATTTAAGACTGAAAATATTCCTAGCTCAGAGTAGGATATAAAAGTTGTAGCTTTCTACTCTTTTTTTTTTGTTTGTTTTTTTGTGAGGAGTAGGGCTGCAAAAAGTAAAGTTGTGTGACGTCACTTTTTACGACATTGAGAGCCACAAAGTAGTTCTTAAACAGTTTTTAATTCTGTATGTTGAAATCAGCGGCAGTTATGTGAAAGTCTTATACACATAGACAAGACTTAGAAATGCATGATTCGACTGCATGACGTTATCCTAATCAGACTGCCCCAATTACAACTGTTTAAAGCCCCTATAATAGAGCTATGTATGGCTGTCATAATGTCAAAATGTATGACTTCTAAGGACACCTCTGGAGCTCTCCTACTTTTTGATGGAGATAGGAGCGATTTCCTATTTTACGAATGTTTACTGTATTAATTGCTCTTACTTCTACTCCTAAAAGTAGGACCAAAATGTCATCACTCTGAGAATTTTTTCGATTTCCTACTTTGAGACGCTTAGTCAATACAGGCCCTGGACTTTCACATGGCTAATTTTTTGTTCAACCATTCACAAGTTGAGTTGGTTGTGTGCTTGGAATCATTGTTTTGTTGCATCAGCCAATTTGGCCCAGCCCAAGCTGCTGAACAAATTCTCTAACATTCGCTTAAAAAATTAATTTTGGTATAAAGTTCACATGACTCTAAAACAAGCACAAATAATCACCCCTCCATGACCAAGCTTTAAAGTGTGTTTGAGGTGTTTGCGGTGTAGTTTTCCCAGAAAACATGGCACTGTGCATGATGACCAAACATTACCACAGTCTTATCAGTCCAAAGCATATTGTGGCAGACCTTTAGTGGGTAATTTTGAAGCAATTTCTGCAAGTCCAATTTCATGCTTCCATATTCATATTAGAGATAAGGGAATGGGGATTGCAAAGAGATATATTTTTGTTAATTATTAGGGTCAATCATCTATTATACACCACCTCGATTATAACTAGGTGTTTGTAAGGCTTGTAGATCCTGAACGGCATTGAAACTACCAATAAAATTTGGTATGGTTGGATAAGTCTGAAATGAAACTTGTTTATGCACACCTTTATTAGCTACTGTATAGTGAAAAGGACTGAATGCACAGTTTAAATTGTCTTGTTAATTTAGGCTCAAGATATGCAGGCTATCACTAGTCACAGTGTGGGTATTCCTACTTAAGACATAGATACTATAGAACTGATGTCTGCACAGACCATTTAGAGTCGTTTTACGGTTGTCTTTTGTAACATGTAACAGCCATGAAGGGGGATAAAACTTCAAGTGGGTTGTCTTGGAGCCTTTTGTTCCGCTGCTGTCTGTTTTATCATATGACCTTTAAAATAGTTGCCATATGAACATCATGGATGCTTTATTTGTCAAGAATTAGCTTGGAGTATTTTGTGCTGTTAATGCGCAGTCTGCGTCGGCATTAACATTGTATAATTGTCAATCTAAGTCATAATGCATTCCCTGTGCAGTGGCTAATGGAAGTCTGCTACAACAATATTTTATGTGGAATAGACGGCTGCTACCTGGCAATATTTTATGTAGAAAATCAGCTTCTCTTTCATACCTAGAACATGCATGTCGGGTATATGGTTATGTGCATTTGTTCCCATTTTTGTTCAAACACAAACCCACAATCTCTAATGCACATGCGTCTTTTACGATTTAATAGAAATAGTGGTTTCTTTAAGTGGCTGTCCTTGCTACTGTCCCTGCAGGCAGATTGATGAGAGCTTGTTGACCTGCAGGTGACTGATGACATTGGACCTGAATGGCTCCATTGTACAGAGCTACAGATTGAAGGACAAATGATAAGAGCTTGTTATGATGATATTGTTAGGCCATGCCTGTATGTCGTCATCACTAGGAGTACCAGTTCTCTTGTTAAGGGAAAGTCACACTGTATTTGAACCCTTGCATCCAATCAGTTATATGATTTCTTCTGCATAAAAAGCAGCCATTTTAAAATTTCATTAAAGAAGACAATGATTTTTCCTTCATGTGGCATTGCAATTGTGAATATATGAATATAAAAGATGACTTCGAAAATTTTCATTAGTTAGTCATGATTAGGAGAGCGCAAACATGTTGTTTTTTTTCTTTTAGCACTGAACAAGGCCCTGATTATATTATACAGATCTTTTGCATAACCACAAAACAGCCTTTTTTTTTTTTTTTTACAGAATTTCAGGGCAGCGCAGTTGCACAGCCTTCTGCCTTTTCACAGCTTTAGGGCCCCAGTTTAATCCGGAGCTCGGGTTACTGTCTATGTGGAATTTCTCCCCAGGTCCACTAGGATTTCCATTAGGTTCTCCAGTTTCCTCCCACCTCCCAATAACATGCCAGTTTGGCTGAGATATATTGCCCTTTGGGATGAATGGGTGTGTCTATGTTGCCTGGTGATAAACTGGTGCCCAATCTGGGGTGTATTCCCAGACCAGTACAAGGTCGTTACAAGTTAAAATGAGTGGCTGATTACTGCTAAATAGTGTAAAAAATTATTGCTTACATTCCATCTTTAATAAAACAGTCACTGAAATTTTCCTACTTAAAGAAGTCCTACTAAACATTGGATACATTTCTACAGTGTGTACTGATCACTTTGTGCTTTACTTCATTTCACGGATTAAAAACTTATCGCTTATATGGTACGTAGTTCATGGTCGACCAACTGAATGGTACATTGTTCTGTTTTTGTCACCCATCAGTATAATTTCTTCATATAGACAATAGACAACTAAAAACCCTAACTTACCCAGAGGCTTTTTGAATAAAAAATTAAGTAAAAGATTAAAGGGCCATTAAGCAGCAATTTAAGCTTGGCATGAAAACCTAGTGCAGTCATAAATTCCCAACATGCATGCAGTGCCATGTCTTTTGCCATGGGAATGTGTTTTGGAAATTCTTCTATTTAATTAGGTCAGGCAAGTGGATTTCTCTACATTTTCCTTATCATGTTAATATTATAGTTATTACAGTGCAAAAATCAGCGTCAGAGAAACAATTTGAAACAGTCACAAGAAGAACATACTAAAATAGTGATGAACAATTTCCAGTGATGAAAAATACCCATTGAGTTAATTAGTGAAGACATCCAAACACCCTACTGTTACTTCACACCCTAGTTGTCATGGAGAGGTGGTAGCATGGATATTAAAGACTTGTTCTTATGCCCCCAGCTGCTTATGTACCACTTTATTGAATGTGTTGTCTGAGCAGGACAGGAGCCTCCACAAACTTGTCTGCTTTTGCAGATCAATCTAAACCGTACAATAGGATCAGCAAGGCAGAGACACAGACCATAGTATGAGTCAAGGATACTTGTAAGGAATTTACTCCCAACTGTGAATGAACTATGGAACTAACTGCGGATGTTTATGGCTATGAGGAAGTTTGACTATCCTTTTTTTCTTGTTTGTAATTGTTCCTTTTATTTATTTATAATTTAATTTACTTTAAATACTTAGAAACTGTAAAAGTAATAACTGTAATAGGACTTCTGCATAGCTGGCATGTACTGTACTTTCTCATCGATCTATAAATCAGTATGCTTTTTTTTTAATCATGTACGCTATTTCTACAGATATAGGGAGATATTAATTCCTTACAATAATGAACAATAAGATGGTCTTGGAAGAAAGATAAAATATTCAGTCAAATGACCAGTCAAAACATATAAAGTTAAATGAACTTCTATTTCCAGACCTCAGAATATGTTATAAATATATACTGTATATTCAAAATAAATTTAATTTTATAATAATAATAATAATAAAGCATATTGCGGTCTATAGAAAAATCCATAAAGTGCTGGAGCATGTTCATTAACAGCTGAGTTATAAAATAATTAGCATTAAATTACCATTAAATCCACATGAACCTACAGTAGGTGAGGTGAATGCTTACAGTATATAATTAAGATATTTTTATTTCTTTGTTTGTTATAAGCTACATTTTCTTTGTTCATCCAAACATTTAGCAAATTTTGTACAGTTCAGTGACCAAATCAAATGATGATACAAATTTGATCTAAATCCAAGATACGAATACGAATATATGCATTTATATCTGTTTTTAAAAAACATCAGATCTAGAGACCTTTATCTACTGTATGGCTCTTAAAAAAAAGAACAGATGTCTTATTCAGACTCTGCAATATGTAAAAGAAAAAAAACCCAGCCTGCAGTTTAATTTGGTTATCATGCAGGATCTTGTGTGCAGAATATAAATGATGGGTGAACTACTGCACTCAGGACCGGCCCCACGTGAAAACGCTGAGTGCTCCATTCATGCTTCAAATGAGAGAAAAGTAGAGAGATAAGTACTGTGGAATGAGAGTGAACGAGAAAGAGGTGGATATTGCTTCAGTGATGAGCCACTGCAGTGCTTACATGTTAAACAAGAAGAGGAATTGAGCCCTAAAATTAACTCTTATCATACGGAATTCTTTCCCAATGACATGTCCTTTCACCTGCGTTAACTCTGTAAATGAAATGCAATGGTTGGGACGGACTAATAGAACTCGTGTCAGAAACAGGAGTTGATAGTGGGTGATGAATGGCGCACTGGCACAGTTGCCACTGCAGGACACCTGCGCAGTTTTCGAGTAAAGACAAGGTGAGAGAGGATGTGTGCTCTATACAGCAAAGCAGAAGGACATGCCTAAGAACCGCTCTGCGGCAAGACACAAGGAAACGAAACACAATGCATGAGCGAAGGAAGGGTGGGAAAGGGGGCTGAACTCTGAGAGGAGGGGAGAGAGATAGAGAGAGGGAAAGAAAGTGGGGAGGGGGAGGTTGAACGTTGCTTTTCCAGTCAGCATAAAACGTGTAGTCGATGTGTGTAAAGTGGGCAGTACCACTGTGATGCTTTCCCTGCCTGCGCTCAATTTTGCCTCTATTCCCATATACACACGCTCACACACACACACACACACACACACACACACTCCCACTGCCGCTAATGCTAGACTACCACACACGTTTCTCAGGAGAAGCCTTATTGCCAGCTTTGAGGTTTCACAATGGTGTTCATTGGAACAACTCTCAAATCCGTCATTAAGTACTTCAGAAGGAAGGGTAAGCTTCTCTTGCCTTTCACTTTCTGCAGCTAGGTTTATATCAACGAAGCGCTAGTTCAAGGTCAGCTATACTTTGTGTGTTTTAGGGTGTGGGATGGTTTATCCTAATGCTGCTACACTGGATTAGTTGCATGTGACTATATAGAAGAATGAATGTACATCCGTGTGACCTTGCTTGTGAAGACCAGTGAAAGGGTGACAGGAGTGGTTTTGTAATCGAGCTAACGCTTCATTATGTCTTGTCGTATAGTTTCGCATGTTAAATGACACCGAGGGATTGCGGGACATTCTAACTGGGAGCACTGCATTTTCATCCGTGTTGCTCAGTAACCAGCATAGACAACAATTTCCTTTTGCTAGTCCGTTTTTACAGCAAGCATGGCTAATTATGTGTTCTCTCTAGTTTAATCACCTGCCTTGTAATTTAAGCATTTTTTTAGTGAGAAAGGATAGATGAAGGAAAATTAATGAGTTCATCACTGGTTAGGGATTTGCTGCAGCTGGTTAATTTTGATGAAGGGATAAGCTCTTGAAGCCGACGTTGTATCACCTTGGAACAGCTTTTAGGAGATGTTAAGAGTTTAACAAACTACATTAATAGGTTTGTAAATGGGGAACTGGAAGGGGAAAGGAAAAAACATTTGGAGATAGGAAGGATTTGCACATTTATTAAAATATAAAAAATCTGACAACTTATGCATGTATACTGTATGTATTGACCAAACCACACTTTCCTTAAAATGTTACAAATCAAAATGGATTTTGTTATGATTATATGTCATGAATCTCCACAAACTAGCACATCGAATCCAAGTGTGGTTGTGTCTGTACTGTACTGCATGTCTGCTTGCTGGGGTTGCGGCAGTATGTAACCCTAAAATGACTTCTGGTGCAAACTGCTAATATCAGAAATCCAATTATTTGTGAGTGCATACAATGTGGCTGCTTGGTGCTGTAATGGTTAACATTGTGGACTCGCACCTCCATGTTCCAGCTGTGCTTAGAGCGTTTTCTCCAGTTGCTCCAGTGAGTGTGTGCGTGCTTGTGCTCTGCAATTGACTGGCACCCTGGACAGGCTCCAAGCCTCCCGTGACTCCGTACATGATGAGCGGTATACTGTTTGAGTGTATACAATGTTACAGAGCTTTTAACGTATTAGGCAGTTCTATAGGCCTCCCCTGGGGAGCTGTATTTATATTGAAATCATACGACACATTAATATACTAATACTATAATCCCATTTCACCCATGTCAGTTCCATTTTTTTATACTACAGAAAGAGTTTAAGGAGGAAAAGTTTGGGGAGGCTGAATACTTACAGTATGCAATGCTCTGTTAAAAAAACAAAAAAACAGACACACTTTCTACTATTTTAATTAACCTTTCGTTAATTAAACATAGTATACCTCTAGTAGATATCGGTGACCGAAAGTATTAAGAAATATTAAGGCAACGTATTTCATGTATTTTAGCTATCCCTATGCACAAAATAGGTGATGTCACGAATTAGTTCCCATCTATCTGGCTGAAGAGTTGTACTAATTAGAGCAATCAAGCAGGCATGGACTGAACAAATGGCACAAGAGTACCGCAGACGGTTTTTTGTTTTTTCACTTTATGCCCATCAGGATACGTCAGGTTTTGAATAAAGGACTTCATACTAAATACTGATCATTAAATAGCTGCACAAAATAAATTATTCTTATAGTCATTATAAAAAATGTTTTTAATGTTATTAAAATGTTGAATTTCGATATGCCTTAATACTGTACGTTGCCCACCATGTCGATTGTGACAGAATATAATAATTATTTATAGTTATTAATTCTTAATGCTTTCTATAGTCATACAAAACTGACCTGACTAAGAGAGAATGGATCAATAAACACCAACATGCCCTTATGTGTCTAATCATGGTGTCTGAATTGGTGTTTCTCACCCGGAGGCTTATGGAATAATTAATAGTGTAATTTGGGTTTGCCTGGACCACACAGACATGCAGAGCCACTGTGTTCAGATGCATTGGTCCAGAAATGCTTTAACTGACTGGTGGTGCATGTCATGCTTTGGTCATTACACAAGACTGATGTTTCCAAACCAACCTCATGTTTCTGTTTCTGCACCTAACACTACAGTATATAGTATACTGTCTTTAAATATTCTCATCACAGCTTTTGGATGGAAATGAATAAATGAATGTCAAGACCAGTTTACGTGCAGTAGCTTTGGCTTTGAGATTTGGAGATTTTATTTAAAAAAAAAATTACATGACATGATGTTCTTGTTCCCTGTCTTCATGTTTTCTCCAGCAAATCACGACCAACTTGAAATGCTTCTTACAGTATAAATAGAAAATTCTATTAAACAACCTCTTTATACTAACCTTTGACTTTTACTCTCCATACAGTGACCTGTATGAATTATCTTCTCTTTCTGCCCTCTAGCTGTTTCCAGTTTAGATGAGGAAAGCAAGTGGTCAGTGCATTACACAGCACCCTGGCATCAGCAGGAGAATGTATTCCTGCCAGGGAGCAGACCACCCTGTGTGGAGGACCTGCACTGCCAGGCCAAGGTCAACCTGAGGACTGTTCTCAGTGGTGAGACAAACACTTAAAGAATTACATTAGTGCAATGAAGGAGCGCGGTGTGAGAGGCAAATGTTAGGCAGCCAAATGTGGTGTATTGATTAACACGGTCATCCTGCACCTCCAGGGTCCGGGGTCACTTCCCACCTCGGGGTCTGTGTGCATGGAGTTTGCATGTTTCCACCGGGTACTCCAGTTTCCTTCCACAAGTCCGAAGTTATGGAGATTAGACTAACTGGCATTCGTAATTGGGGGATCCAAATGAATCTGTGTGTGAATGTTACCTGGGGGTCCTACAACGGCTGTGAAAATGGGAATAAATACAATCCAAATGGGAATAATGGAAATAAATACAAAGTCCAATTACAATGTCACTATTGGCCTCCATGGTTGCTAGTTGGACTACAAAGATTCCCAGATGGATGGATAGATGGATAAACAGTATATAAGCGGTAAGATAAGAAACACACCTTCATGTACTGTAGTGAGGTGGATTTTCGAAGGCAACTATAAATTTTCTTCAAAAAAAGTCTTCCAAAAAAATAAAACTGCTGAATGAACAGTAAGTTCATGTTTCATGGTTAGAGTAGAAGATAAATATACTGTATATATCCTCTCTTGCTGTAAATTTCCTTATACATTTTTATATCATATGCTTATATAAATTTGCAAACTTGGTTGTCCATTTGCAGGGTCAGTTAAACAGCCTCTTTCTGTGACAGTGAGTAATTCTTGGCCTCGTTTAGTGACAGCTTCAGCCTCTTTAGAGACTCATAGATAGACTCATAAGAGAGGTCTCTATCTCTTTGACTCTGTCTATTTATGGGTGTTTCTTTCTCCAATAATTATTGGTAGTCGTAGGAAACATGTGGACTTTTAGGTGTAAGTTGCAGGCAAAAATTTATATTTAGAGTTCATGTGTGTTTGTATACTGTATATGTACTGTACAGTACGTGCCTTCTGTGTCTTGGCAGGAGGCACAAAGAGCAGGTGGCCACCTGAGCACGTTTCTGTCCCATTTTTGTGAGCACTGGCATACTTCTTGTAGACTAGTTAATGCTATGAAAGGAGGAATTATGGAGTGTGGACGATTGTACTGTATGAAAGCGATATTCAAAGATGAGTCACAAATCTGCATTGGCCAGGCTGATGCTGGAGCATGTGTCTTATGCCGTCCTAATGAAAAATATAAGGATGACTTTATAAAGGAAGCACTCAGGGGAGATGGCAATCCTGACCTTTATAGTCAGTGCACACGGGTACATTGTAATTATGGACACTTTTCTCATCTCGTGGATAGAAAATAGGCTTGGTCAATATGACATCATTTTTAGCAGCAGAGTGTTAAAGCTCTTATTCAGGTTAAGAAAGTCAGTTCAATGACCTCGGCAACAAACGATCTGACAGAAAATTTAGGGCGGATATGTAAAAAAAAATAAAATAAAATAAGGATAATATTTATAGAATAAATCTGTCCATGACAAGGCTCTATCCTGCAAAGCTGATATGTTGATTGATATTAGTAGAAGTGGAACCCAAGTTGATAGAGTATATTGTTTTTTCCTTAGAGGTTCTCCACCTCAAATAATTCACGTCATCATAAAAGCCAGGTAAAGAGTGATGAAGTACAAATTTTTCTTGATGATTCTATAATTTCCCCCCCCTCTATTTGACCCGAGAAAAAGACGTTGGAATGTTCAGGTATTAAACCAAAGCTGTTTTGTTTCATGTCTCTGAATTGTTTATTTGGCAAAAAGTGTAAAAAAAAAAATAAAAAAAAAAAGAGTGAATATCCTCAAAGTGTGGTGATTTCATAATATTTGGCAAGAAATGTAAATCATATTTATTCATAGATTTAAAACATTTTTAATAAATTAACTAAAATCTACAATTAAAGCTGTTATAAATATTATGAATGATGCATGAGATCAGGTTTATTTATATACATATTAGTGAGAATATTAGGCCACACTGAACTCACAGATAAAAAGGTAAAATAAAATTGGCAAGTCTTTGTCTCGGTCATATTCTTTTTTTTGCAGGCAGATTTGTGCACAAACACACACACACCTACGCATTTGTTAAAACAGGATTTTGTGGACCTGTTTTAAAAATGTTATTAAATTGCTGTTAAATGAGATTTACAGTAGACATAATGTATATTTTATTTCAAAAATATGCAGTTGGCATAACATTTACTGTTTCTATTCTCAGCAAAGACAAGTCTGTGTGTTTGTATCTTGGGTTGGGGCCAACAATATCCCTAATAAGGATAGTAAAATCTGACAATTTTAATTTGGCAGGTCTCTACTGTATAAGAAATATTTTCAGAATTTCTTAAAAATTTAACTTTATGTCAGTGGAAAGTCCTGACAAATGTATTTAGATGATCATGTGTCTGAGTAACTTGACATGTGTGTTAGCAGAGTTACCAGGTTATAATAAGGACAGTGTTTAATCCCCTTCTGCTGTGGAATTAATAGGATGATGTGTTCTCTCTCTCTCTCCCCTTCTCCCTCCTGTGTTATTCACTGACCACTGAACACATCCGACTACAGACACCACCAACAGAAGTGTTACACAGCCTGCAGCGCTGTTCTTTTCTT
>JAQQZT010000005.1:19160357-19179421 GCA_030068275.1 Clarias platycephalus
TCGATAACGGCATTCGTTGACAACGAATTTCATTATCGATAATTATCGATTTTATCGATTAGTTGTTGCAGCCCTAGCTGACTTTAATGAAAAGTCATAGGCTGAAAGTGTTGCAACATATGGTCCAAAATGCTTCAATTGTGCATTCTGTTCTAATTTAATCAATCTTTGAATACAAATTATATTATTGACGACAGCTTGAAGATCGTTGTAATGGTTACATGAGTTTAAAAATTCCTTAGTATTTGGTGTGTCTCCTTTTCGCTTCAAGTACAGTGCAGATTCAAGTTTGTGCAAAATCTTATTATTTATTTTAGATTAAAAAGAAAATAGATATAAAATCTAATAATAGAAGAGGTGAAGCATGAGGAATATCAGATTTTTTGTACAAAGCAGTTCATGGTCAGTATCACTTATTTGCTTACATTTTAACAGAGAGCAAGAAATCATGTACTGTACAGTATAGCTTTTAATATTAAATATTCACGCTATTGCGTATCAGATTACTTTTTGTTTTAAATATCTCATAATTCCTAAACTTTTTTAAAATTACTTTGTAAATAAAAAAAAGAAAAAATCCCAGACATTTAATGTCCTCTCAGACTTTTAGACGCCACTGTATCTAAGAAATTTGTGTTTTGCTTTAGTAGGGTTTTATTACAGTATACAAGCAGGCAATGAAAATCATCATTTGAAGTAAATCAGTGTGCCAAAGGCAGTGGTTCGAGGTGCATGTGTACACATCAATCTGCAGATTCATAACTCCAAGTTCATATCTCACATTTTTAGACTAAACCTCAAACTAAATGGTGATTATACCTTTATCATAATGTTCTGTTTTTGGTAGGTCCTGACCACTGCAGACTGGGAACATCCTACCAGAGCTGCAGTTTTGAAGTTGTCCTGAACCGTCGCCTAGCCAACACAATCTGATCTTTCTCAAAGCTCCAGTTACAATATCTTGTTACAATGGCACCTGGAAGTGGGTGGGATATACAGTATTAGGCAGTAAGTGAATATTTTGTCCCTGAAGTTGATGTGATGGAAGCTGAAAAAAATGGGCAAGCGTAAGGAATTGAGTGACTTTGACAAGGACCAAATTGTAACGGCTAGACAGCTGGATCTGAGCAACTCCAAAACTACAGCTCTTGTGAGAATGTTCCAAGACTGCAGTGGTCAGGACATACCAAAAGTGGTCAAAGGAAGGAAAACTGGTGAACTGGTAACAAGGTCATGGGTGGCCAAGGCACAATGATGCATGTGAGGAGCAAAGGCTGACTCATGTACTCCAAATCTAATATACAGTAAGAGCTACTGGAGCGGAATTTTAGAAAAGGTAAATGCTACATAGCTTCTCCATGAAAGGTGTCAGAACGCAAAGTGCATCACTGTTATGGTGAAAGGGGGGACCTACTCAATATTAGTCAGGTGGTCATAATGTTATAGCTGATCTGTGTATGTTCCCCCAAGGACCTCTGTGGTAAAAGGCTTTCACAGATACAGTACTGTACAACCTTTCTTTCTGTATCTGATGGCAAAACTTTGATCATTCACATCACAAATCAGGCATTCATTACAATTTTAAACAGATTTTATTAACAGTGACTCAAACTACATTTGAAATCAAAATTACAAAATGTTATATTTTTGCCAACAATCTGGAAATGTTTGATATGGTTGTGATTTTACACTCATTGGACACTTTTATTTGTGATCTGAACATGGCATAATGTGCTACTTTCCCACCAGAATGTGACAAGCTGAGGAAAGATGGCTTTCATAGTTCTCAGTACTACTCTCAAAGCCCAACATTCACCACACCTCTCCTATCTGATGCTGATGGGCAACTGGACCAAGATGAGATGCGGAAGAAAAAAAAGGTAAACTTTCAAGTATTTATAGCTAGTTGGCATTTCAAATATAGCACATACTGTATTTAAATATGAGGAATATCTTTTTTGTTCGGAACACGTGGATAATGAATTAATCTCTATTTTTGTAGGGGCCAAAACACCCTAACTTTTTAAACACTGACTTTAAAACATTTAATTAAATACAATAATTTTTTTTTATAATTAAGTATCATCATGTAGTGGTCTACAAATAATTCACTCCCTCCATGGTATTTCACAGGCCAATAATCCAAAATAGTTTTATTGCATTCAGATGCAGTATAAAGCTGGACTTCCTGGCTTAAATGTGTTAAATTAGACATTTGTAACTGCATGGAATTTTTCTTTTGGGGGCATTTGGGCCCCCCCCAAATGCCCCCAAAAGAAAAATGCCCCCAAAAGAAAAATTCCATGCAGTTACAAATGTCTAATTTGTAACTGGGGGGGTCTGCAGCATGGTGGCTTAGTGGTTAGCATGTGTCGCCTTGCACCTCCCAGTCTGGTTTTTATTCCCGTCTGGGTTCGATTCCTGCCTCTGTATGCATGGAGTTTGCATGTTCTCTCTGTGCTTGGTGGGTTTCCTCTGGTTTCCTCCCACAGTCCAAAGACATGCAGATTAGGTTAATTGGCATTTCCAAATTGCCTGTAGTGTGTAAATGAGGATGTGTATGTGCCTGTGCCCTGCGATGGATTGTACCCCGCCTCGTGCCTTAAGTCTCGTTGGATAGGCTCCAGGCCGCCCGTGACCCTGTATACAGGGTAAAGCTATAGACGATGTGTCAAGTGAGCTTGCCTAGGGACGCACTTGCTTTCATATTTTTGGCCTGCACATGATATTCCCTTTTTTAGTTTAAATCTTTTCAGGCTGTATTAAACACAGCTGGCAATTAATCTATTTATATTTCATGTACATGAATTTCAGTCCTATGAAGCGTTAAACATAGTTTTGTACTGCCCTCTAGTGAAACTTTGCTATTGACAGTCATATTACAGTTACATTAGTGATTGCAAACCTCGCTAAAATACATGTAAGCTATAAAGTCTATTCCATATTTAAGATTGTAATCCATATTTACATTTATTAATATATTTACTTTTTGTCAAATTTCATTTGTCAAATTTGCTTTCCTCTCATCAAGAAGTCTAGAATACTAGACTGTTTGCCCGAGTCTTGCCTCTCTTTCTGCTGTCACTTGAAACCTGGCAGAAAAAAGGTACAGTTGTTGTTGTCACTGATCTGGTAGTGCTGTGTTTTTCTCATGCCTGAGAAAGGGTACAGTAGACCCTCTTCCTTGCCCTAGTCTAGCATTCAGCACCTGTGTAGAAATTACACAGGTACTGAAATGAAGGTTAAACACTATCATTCAATAGTGTTTAACGTTTGTCTTTGAAAAAGATAGTTTTTTACATTATTAATGCTTCCCTGTACGTTATGTGTATATTCTCTGAATGACCTTCACATCAGAGTGTGAGTATACACTGATATCAAAGACTTCCGTTCACTGTTTACAGTCACATCATGTATTTAGGACACCCAGGTTAAAAATGGGTTAAATTGTTTATAAAAAACTGTGTCTCTGTGGGTATCTAAAAATATTGAATAAATACAACATTTAATTGAAGTACATTTAATTAAAGAAACTAAAATACCCATATCAGTATGACATAGCTATACTTGGAAATTACCCAAATTTTATTAGGGCCGTAATTAACATTTAAAATATAAGGCAAGTCAGTTTTGCCTCCATGCACTGTGAGAAAGATGCTTAGAAACTAAAAAATTATTTTCAGATTTGTAGAAGATGGTAGCATTTTTGGGTAACCAATGCTCCAAAGTTACAGTTAGACACCACCTCAATTCTAACAAAATAATAATAGTAATTTGCAAAATGTGCCAGAAGATTATTAAAAGTTACTGTATCTAAACACAAATGTAAGCACTTGCATTTATTTAGATTCTACTGGAACTGTTGATTCGATCTGACAGAAATAAATAAATAAGGCTCTGGGTTGTTGAGTTCAAATCCCACCGTCGGTGAGTTGCCACACGCCATACTACCCAGCCACTGGATGCCTTGCTGATCCCATTCGAGACTTTAACAATTGTTAATGTTTAACATATTATAAAACTGCATAACCTGTTACCTCTAACCAGTGTATACCAGTAAATCTGAGGATTTTAAAATTGCGATTAATCACTGACTATAGATTAATCTATAACTTCTGAACTGACAGCACAGAAAAGGCTGGAAGATGTGCAGAGATTGTTTATTGAATTAATAAATCAGAAAGATTTTTTTTTTCCAGAATGTTTCACCCCATACGAATAATTCAACTGACTGTACTATATTTTTGGATGAATATAATCAGTTTGGCGGAATATAAGTGAACTCTAAAAACATCCAAAATTGATGACAGCATATTAATATAAGGTTATATTTTAATTGGTTCATTTTGTTTCCCTTACAACCAGTGTGAAGCCTCAGTGTATAGCAACCATCGAAACCCTGAGATCAAATTAACATAAATAATTTAGAGTCTTATGCCAGAGCTTTCTGGACTGAGAAATATATCATTCACAATTTGGTCTCCCACCAAACAGAGTTTAAGAGGTGGCTAGGGATTGTTTTCTTTGTTTAGCCTTTTGATTGGGCAAATATAGAAAATGGCCAAGTATAATTCAATTTCCTTTTCTGGAACCAGACTCGGTCAGCAGACACTGAGTTATATGAACCTCAAGTATGAATGTATGTGTTGTGTTCAGTCATCAGAAACATCAGCTGAAGAAGAGCAGCTAGTATGCTCCTTCCGGCCACAGACCCCTCTGCTGGATAACATCGGTGATATACCCCAGCATAACAGCTGGAGTAAATGTCTGCCGTTACCAACACCAGAGGAGAAGATGAGGCAGCAAGCACAGTCTGTGAGCACTGACATCGTCCCCATCAACATCACAGGTACAGTATTTAAACGCAGTTTTCATACATTTTTCCTAGCCTCTAATCATGATTTTATTCCTGATTATGAAAGTTTATAGTCATCCTACTGTATACTGTAAAGAAAATATTTTTGTTGTTAGCCTTTTTTAACCTTGGAATATTTGCCATGCCTTTGGGTGCAGTAACGATGAAAAGGAATTGCCAGGTATAACTTACTTTAACCTGCCCACTTTTGCCGCTGTGTAACAGGGGAAAACTTTGACCGGCAAGCAAGTTTTCGCCGTACCATAATTAACACTGACACTATAATACGGAGGTCAAAAAGGGTGAAACGAAGGAAGACAATAACAGGGGTTCCAGACAACATCAAAAGAGAATTGGGTATGACAATTTCATAAATTCTTGTGAAGATTTTTTTGTCTTTTTTTTTGGTTAACATCCATGCTGTAAGTACTGTAAGTTTTCTTTCCTGAGATTATCAAGCAATAAACAGCTAGAGGTGGACCAAAAAAGCATTAACATCTACAGTGGAACCTCGGTTCATGAATGTAATTCATTCCTAAGTTCTGTCCGTAACCCGATTTGGTCGTGATTCATTGTTTTCATATAAATACATTCCCCATTACTATGAACAATATTTAACTTTTGGTTTATTTTGTTTATATCACAAAATATAAAACAAAGTATGAAAAGCCATAATTATACACAAATAATACTGCACTAAATATATAAAAAAAAAAACATGAGAGCACACACTTCATTTTACATCATTTTACAGTACATGTACTGTTAATGCACCTTTCCTAGAGAGACGTGCTGGTATGAAGGAATGGAGGAGAGGAAGATGTTTGGGGAGAAGGTTAGTGTTTGGAAGGAGTCCCCTTCCATAATACTACTGGGTTATCCTTCAGAGGTTTTCTCTCTTTTTATTTCTTGGCCTCTGGATTATACTTGGCAGCCAAGTATTATCATGAACCAATTTGTTCTATGGGGCATTCGTGAACTCTAGTAAGGTTCCTCTGTAATTGTTAATGTTTGAATCTAAACAACAATCTGACTGTACTTTAAGTGTAAAGAAACTATTCATCATTTCTAAAATTGTGTCTATTAGAAGTTTCATATTATGTCGGCATATAAATATTTTTTTATTGTAAGTCCCTGTTGAATTGTGTGAATGGAAATGCTTTGACTTTCACTATTAAACATAGTTGTCCATACTGTAGAGTTCTACTGTCCATTTTTTTGTAATCCAATTTCAAATCAGCTTGCTGCCCAAAAATCGACCCTTCTGAAAAGGTGGCTTTTTTGATCAGGCAGTATTCTTGGATATAACATCTGTCATATACACAGAAACCGATATCTTAAACTTCATGTTTAAACCTAGCTTTGGTTTATTTTACTGTAGACAGTAAAGATTTTGCATGACACTAACTAATTTGACATGTCTTTTCTACTCTTCATACAGCAACCAATGAACAAACTGGCATCAGTTCTCAGTCCATATACATGACAGGTCAATACTCCACCCTTGGTCATGTAGGGAGCATGAACTTATCTCTCAAGCATTTAGTCACCCGCGACTCTGGATGCCAAACAGATGATGTAAAGATTGTACGTCCCTCGATGCGAAGAATCCGTTCACAGCGAAGCCATGGCATTGCTACTCAAATGGCAAACTTGTCTCTCTCATCTTCTGGTAGCATCTCCACCATGATTGAGGGCAATGGTGCTATTTGTCCTGGTCAACTCAATGCAAGTGACCAAAGTTTTCACAGTCTGCCTCGTCAGGGTGCTCGAATTTGTCTTCATAATCTTGAGGCCAATTGCAACAGTTCGACATACTTGGCCATCACTGGCTCCACAAGTTCCTTACCCTACCAGGTTACCATGCAGCATTCCATCCCAGACTCTGGGCAACACATGTCTGATTTAGGAAAAAACACATCAGTTAGTGCCATGTCTGATACATTTCATGACATTCAGAATAAATGTCATAATGCAATTTCAGGCTGCATGGTTTCAAGTCACAATAGTAGCACATGCTCCTTGAATGCTGGTGTGGTTTTGCAGAATGCCAGAAACCTTTGTTCAGCCCACTCATCACAAAGCTTTGACACAGATGAAAGCCCACTACATCCTATGCCATCCTGTCCCTCAGAACACCCTTTTAGCAGTAGTGGTACCTCTTGTTCTGCTAGCTCCTCCTCCTGCCACTCCCCAGCCTCCCTCCGCATAGCTACAGAGACCGAGTCACAATGTAGTACACTTAATGGAAGGGACTGCAGTCCCACTGGTGTCTATGAAGACTCTGATATGTCGGAGAGCAGCATTCATAGCTGCAGCACACTAACCACTGACCACTGGATGTATAAATGTGTTCCACTTGACCAATGTACCTCAAGCTGTTCTTCCCCAATTGGTAATGTTTGTCTTGACCATTCAACCAAAATGACAGACTCCATCTCATTGGTTTCTATTGATACTAAGTTATGCTATAACTCTATGAATTTGGCACCAAATTGTAAATCATACAGTCAAAGTTGCATCAACATAGCAGGTAATGCAAGACACAATTTTTATGAATGCAAAGAGCACCACAGTCATGATGACCGTGCAAGCCTGCACAGTAATCAATCTCTAACCCGCAGCATTTCTCTGCGGAAAGCCAAAAAGCCCCCACTCCCTCCCAAAAGGTCTGACTCACTGCATTGTAAAAAACCACAGCGAAAACCACACCACAACAAAAAGCTCCTTAATGATCAACTGATCTCTTGTCTCCATGAACCGCAGAAAAGCCATAGCGTTTCATACTCCAGCCAGATTCCCTTCAGTGAATTAGAAGACCCTTGGGTACTGGGTCCCAGAAGCCAGAGCTCAGTTAGTGTAGCAAGCAGTGGAATGTCAGCACCAGCTGCCATGTGTCTAACCACACCCACACACAGTGACAGCAGCAGTCAGCACTCAGAATACACCGAGTCATGGGACTTTCAAATGGATTTTCCCCAATCTTGCTCAGAACATGAGGCATCCCCTCAAATTATGAGGCCTGTGCTTACCAGCGAGGATTCAAGTGGCTCGGACAGGTATGGAATTCCATTAACTGCCTGCATCACAAGTGGCATAAATACCAATATGCCTGCATCGCCAGACAAAGTTCAACTTATGACTTCACCATCTAGTGGTTATTCAAGTCAGTCCATTACCCCTACTGCAGGTACCCCAGTAATATCACTTCTGAGAGCCAAAACACCATCAGGAAGGCCCAAACCAAAGGTCCCAGAGAGAAAGTCCTCACTGCGATCCTCTGTTTCCACATATTCTACACTCAGGTCCTCAAACACATCAGACTCTGTCAAAAGCCTTCCGACACCCCCACCTCTGCCTAAGAAATTGCCTGGCTTGGTCAGGCTTCAGTCTAGTTCAACTAGCCCTATTCCCAGTTTTGTTACAGCAAATTTCTCTCCAATCACACCAGTACAATCTCCACTGGCTACAAGCCCTAATTCTGAGGAAATGCAAAGTTCTCCCCCAGTGACATCCATAAAAACAGAAGAATGTAAGATAGCCATAAGCTTTTCTCCTGGTTCTCCATCTCAAATATCAGAAGGCTCATCTTCTCTGATGTTGATTGAAAATAAAATAAGTCCTCTATCACTCCCACCACCTCTTCTACTTCATCTTTCATCAAGTGTTCACACTGAATCTCTTACCTCACCTTTACTTGGGACAGTTGTACAACCAGCGCCAATTTTAAAACCAACAAATTCTTCCTCATCATTGGATACAATGGAAAATGGAAAAGAACGAAACTCTAAGCAAACAGACAAACCTGCAATACATGAGAGGCCAGTAATCACTGCCCAAGCTCTTCAGAGGGTACAACTTCGTCCAATAAAGCTTATTAATTTGGAAAACATTTTCACAGATATCATTACAACAGTGTGTGGTCCAGAAACCCAAGAGCATGACAAGGAGCCAGGAACTAGTGCAGACAAACCTGTACAAAAAGAGCTTGTCAAAAATGTTATTACAGTTGACTCTGTAAGGCCACTTCAGAATTGTATGCATACATCAGATTTTCCTTTGAATGAGTCCGCGCATACCATTTTGGTCTCTAATCCAGCTTCTGTTTCTCATGAACTAGCCATAAATACCTATTCTAACGAGAACATTCTAGATCTTTCACCTGACACAGGATCTCTAAACAAAACGTCTGCCAATGCTTTACAGTCCAGAGTTACTCCATGTACACCTAAGGGTTCACAGCCAGAACAGAGATCTCCAAAATCACCGGAAAAGTCCAATTACACTATGGTTCTGCCACACATCTTGCACCAATCTGCTTTGAATGGTCTTGAGGATCTTGAAGTTACTGACAGAGCAATGTCTTTGAAGGCCGAGACTCTAAAAAGTTCATCTCTGACTGATGCTGTTAATCAGCATGAGATTTCACTACAACTAGAGTTTGAAGTTGAAAGTGATTCTCAGAATTCTACTCCTGCGAGTCCAAGAAGACACTCGCTCAGCAGTGATGTCTCTTCAGACAGTCTGACTGATACTCAACTCACTGGTCTGACTCTCAGTTACCAAGACTTTGGATTGTGTGATACAGATCTTGCATTGTCTGATAAAGACCTCATGCTAAGCGATGATAAGGGCATAACAGATGATAGTTTAAGTAGCAGCTCAGGATCGGTCATCTTCAAAGAGGAAGAAAATGATGAAAATGGTGAGATTCTTGAATGGGTTCATGTAAACTTCTATTGTGCTTTAGTAATGTGATCATAACTAACCACAAATGTTAGGTTAAGGCTTAAGGTAAGGATCTCTTTATAATGGCATAAAGTAGAATTTACCCATTAACCCAAATCCACTGTCTGTCTATATTAATTCACTAAAGCATGCTAATCAATCTATTCCTCCTCCACCATTTCTTAATTCTTTTTCATGTGGTACCCTAGTGAAAAATTTAATTCAAATCCCTTAAAATTGTTATTCAAACCAAATACAAAAGTTTAACATAACATGTAACCACTGTAAGGCCCGGAGTCAAGATACTACAGTATGAAGCAGCAACAGTGTCTGGAAAATGTGAATAGCTACAGTATAGAAGCTAAAGATGTTTGCGGTAATGCAGTCTTGCATTTTTTAGGCTATTCTGCATTTTACTCAGACTTAGCCTCAGCCTTGGTTTTGCCATGTTGCTTTTATTTCACTGTAAAAAGGCAAGCAGAATCCATATGTTTTTATGATGTATATTCTAGATGCTGTGTTTGACTCTGGAACCGATAGCTCCTCTCCAACATTTAGCAGTACTGGAGAAGATATTGAGGAAATGATGACGCCTACACGTTCACGCACTACTGATGACCTATTTGCAGCCATCCACAGGTATCCTAGTTTTTATAACGTGTAAAAAAAAAATTTTTTAAAATTGGGAACAGCGTTAGGTTATGTATTTAACTGGGTTTAAATTTAAGAAGACTGGTAAATAACTGTTACTGACTGGAGGTTTTCCTGCGCTTTCTAGTTTGGACTGTGGATTATACCAAAAAATGCTCACTGCAGAACCAAAGGTCCTGGCACCAACCCTTAGACTTTTGGTTCTTCAGTGGAGACTATCATGTAAAAAAAAAAAAAAAGCACTAGTTTCTGGGAGATGTCCATGTTTGTCAGGTAGTTTTAATTGGTAAAAACATGGTATATACCATTTTTCTTTTTAAATACTCCCTCATGGGCTCTTTAGGTAGTTAAGTGCTGTTGGTTTTATCAAGGAAGACCTTTATAACCTGTAAAGTTGCAATTTTTTTATTATACCACAGGTCAAAGAAGAAGGTTCTGGGTCGTTGTGAGACTGAGGAAGAACGCTCTCCTTCTTCCATTTCCTCACTGCCCAACACGCCCACAAGTTCCAACCCCAAAATGTCTTGGATGCACCGTCAGAGCAGCTCCATCCAGCGAAGGCTTCGCCGTTCCACCACCAGCAATGACAGCTTCAAAGCCCTGCTCCTGAAGAAAGGCAGCCGCTCAGAGCCTGGCTTCCGAATGTCTGCTATGGAGATGTTAAAATCCACTGACCCTCGGCTACAGAGATCCAACACAGAGGCCTCTTCTCCCTTTTCAACTCAGTGCACCTCCCCAGGAAGAAGCAGGAGAGCATCTGAGGAGTGGGCACGTACGGAGGGTGCTTTGCCTCGTCTTTCACCCTCGCTAACACACTCCAAATACGGGCGCTCCAGTACTCCACCTTGTGCTGCTAGCAGCCGGTATAACTCCCGCAGTCGCATCCCTAGTGGGCCCATGACTGCGATATGTGAGCGGGAAGGGGAGCAGACCGAGTCAGTAGACTGCTACAACATTCCTTTCCCTGTGTCACTGTCCTCCAGTGGAACAGTCTGCGCTCAGGGCAGCACTTAGACCAAAACACTTTTAACCATCCTGGAGATCCTTTTCATCAACTAACAACCAAAGAGAGATGGTTGTACATCCATGCGACTAGAGAGCACTAATTTCTTGCTTGCTGCACACGCTTGTACCGGCCCGCTGTAGCCAAAGAGAGAGAGAGATGGGAAAGTGGAGGGATTCTACCACTGTAGTTTCAATTCTTTCTATAAAATGCCTTTTGATTTTCACATGAAAATTTCATTGGTTCACTGAATCTTACCTGAGAATTACTCATATTTCCATGCCTTCTGTTTCTGCAGGTTAGGGAAAGCTGGACAAATGAATGTTTAATTTGTAAATCATATGAGGGAGGGATTTAGCTGGAAGGAGAGAGGTTTCGGTAATGGCTTCTTATTGGCAAGTGGATATATCTAAACAGCACATGCTACCAACACATCGTCGTGGTTACAAGCTAAAGAGTGTTGGGTCAAAATGGAAGTATGTTTGAGAGGGTTTAAGTTGACATGAGAGCACAAATACAGTAATTGTTGAAGCAAAGTTGTTGAAGAATGTATATGGAGATGTGATGATCGGATTAAATAAGATGTTTTGGATGTATTTAGAATGAGTGAATTCAGCAACATTTCAAATGCTAATTTCTATTTTGTCCAACAATTTTCAGTTTATAAAGAATGCTTTTGAATGGGCACATGTTGAACAAATGCTTTAGAATCTTTTTTTCTTAAACAAAAAAAGAAAGGTATAATCTAACCAAGTACTCTTAATCTTCTGTACTTTACTAGTAAGAAAAGAATACAGGTGCTACAAGCTCAATATCATAAATGGTGCATACTCAGACTGCTTAGGTTAAAACAAATATATTGCTCTTACTGGTCCTTAGTGGAAAATTTTTACATTTGTATTGATGTTACTTCGGAGGTACTATGTAGTACGGAAACTTTGAAGTGCAAAACAAATGAACAAAAACACAACAGGATCAAAAATAACAAAAATACAATTCGTTAAACAGTATGCAAAACAGTATGGAATGCAAAACCCAACAAATTTAAATAGCAAAGGAAAGAACATTAATAAAATAATAATAATAAAAAATAATAATATAGCAAATATGAAACCCATATTCAAAACCACTAAAACAAATCTACAGACACAATAATAAATCAGCAAACGATGGCAGTAATTTGCATGATTCTATTTGATCAAATATAATTGCAAATTTTTGGGGTACCTTCTGATGAATGCACTTACTGGTGACAACAGATCTTAATACACTGTCTGGCCGCAAAAAAAAGGTAACCACCTGGATTTAACTGAGCAAATAGTTAAGAGCCTTTCTTTGGATAATCACTGCAATTATTAATATGTTTTTGTGGCAACAAGTTATGGAACCCTAGCTGATGCAGTGAGTAGCTTCTCATTTCTTAAACAACCATGTCAGAAAGTCACAATGCAAAGAAAATTCAAGGGATTGGTACTAAACAGCTGTGCAGCCTTAAGAAATCCACTTATCTGTGAGACTATTCTGGTGTAAGAAGCGAGGCGAATGAAGCGATGCACCCATCATGCCAAGTGCCTTGGGGCAGTGTTATGATCTGGGGTTGCTTCAGTTGGTCTGGAACTGAAGGTTCGGCAACATTATGTGCCCAAAAAATGCTATCCTCAAAATTACATGACTACATGAATGACCAGATTTGTTCATCAATGGATTTTTTCTTCCCTGATGGCATATTCCAAGATAACAATGTCAGGAATTATCAAATTATAAAAGGGCAGTTCATGGAGCATAAGACATCATTTTCACACACGGATTGGCCACCACAGAGTCCAGACCTTAATCCCAAAGAATCTTTGAAATGTGCTAGAGAAAGCTTTACACAGCAGTCTGACAAAACAAGATATTGGAAAGAAATTCATTTAAGTCTGGACTGAAATAAATGTTGCATAAGATTAAAAGAAATAAGTACAGTATAGTAGGTGCACTTACAGAAATACTCAAATATCTTATTTATCTTTGTGTAATTTCCTATTTGAGAATTGACTTGATTTTTTACATTGATTTTTTTTTTTCAATCTGATGCTGTGGTACTAGAATTGTTCATTTATTTTGCACTTCAGGGCTTTCATCTTAAAGCCTTGTATATTCTATTTGTTCTAGCTCAAGGACAGTTTACCATAGGTGCAGTAGTCTGAGAATAGAATACAGTTGTTGGGGTGAAATTTATGACCAAGTCTTTTCACTGCAATAAAGAATGTTGAGCAATGAATGAACAATTTTCCTGTGTTGTTTTACTTGTATGGCAGTAGCATCAAATTTCATATGAAACTAAGATGCACAGTACATCCAGATGTTTAAAATATAAATAAAATAAAATCATAATGCATTTTATTGTGATATACAGGCACTGATTTGATTAATAACCAACCAATGAGATGTAGACAAAAAACGAATGCATATATTCCCTTTAATTTCATTATAATAAACCAATAAACAAGGAATGTTTATTAATATTAGGAATATCAGTCACTAGCATCACACTATTTTAAAAATCTGATTGTTAAACATTGCTCAAAAATTTTAAGACCCAAAAACAATACTTCTGCAGTTTGTCAAAACAAGTAAAATCAATTATAAATGTCTTTCAAGTTTTTATTTAATCCTTTAAAGCCCAATAATGACATCTGTAAATTATTCTCCTCATACAGTACAGTATGTGTTTGTTGAATATCCTATTCCAGATTCCCTTTTTGGTGGGAAGACACACTTGGGTAGGATGGCCAAGTGTCCACATACGTTTGGTTAACAATATATATCAGGATATTTTCAAGATAGCATGTCAGATTTAGAAAAGCAAGTACAGGTGTTTTTCTCATGCAATCACAGATAAGCAGGTTTGCAGTTTGGGATGTTAGATGTTTCTTTGGATTTAATTACTGCAATTTAATGGTACTGCACTTCTGCATGTTGTCCCTAAACCGGCAATGCCATATTGCATCAAAGGGTCTAACATGTCCTACAATGCCTTGTAAATTGTCCCATACTCCATGTTAAAAGGAGGGGCAAATCAAAATAGTACTACTATTTACTACTATAGTACCACTTCTACTACGCAATTTCGATAAAAAATTTTTTTAAAAAACATGTGCTGTTATTCCCCATTAACTGCTCACAGATGATATTGACAGTAGCTCAGTGGGGCAGGCATGTTTCATACAGAGTGGACTTTATGCTTTGCTATAACCTCTGCTCACCACCAGATGTCGCTGTTTAATGATTCACTCGGCACATCGACACTTTAAGATTGATTTACGTTTGTAAATCAAGTCTACACCTTACTCTGTACCTTACAAAAATTGAACTATATCTCGGTGATGCAGACTACCACCACTAACTGTGATCGATCCACCTGGTAGCATAAAATTTCCAGCTTCTTCTCCACTTCCTTTGTATTATTATTATTATTATTATTATTATTGAGTTGAACCTTTGTACTGACCATATCCTTTGACGTCTTCTCTTGTTTCATAGTTGCAGTATTTTTCATTAAAACTGTTGTTTAATATCCATTAGCTCCAACTTCAAGAACGTTTCATTCGCTAGTGTTTGTAGTCCACAAAAAAAAAAAACACTCACCAGAGAGGGAGACTGAGGAGACTTAGCACAGTGGCATAGAAACACCCTGCCATCTAGTGGTTTGGTGGTGTAATTGCAGAGTGACACAGAGGTGCCATGGTATTTTTTGTCCAGGTGGGACAAAACTACAATTCAGAATCGGTGCAGGAGACACCACCTACTGTATATACAATACAGTGCATCGCAAAAAAATTGAATACCATGAAAAATTATAATAGGTAACTTTCCACAATATTCGAATTCATTAAGAGGCGTTGTATTTCAATGCTTCCAAACAAATAGTTAATAGATTAAAAGTGTTGTTTTTTTAAGTAAAAAATGTGTAAGTCCAGTCATGAAACGTCCTCACTGCTAAATATTCTCAGTCAACTCTTTGTGGCTGAATTGCTGTCATTCCCAATCTCTTCCACTTTGTTATAATACCACTAAGTTGTAGGCCATGTAAAAACATCGAATGACTAGAATGGGGTCAACGATGCTGAGACACATAGTGCCCAGAGGCAAACTTTCAGACTTTCAGGCCTTCAGATAAGCTCAAGAACAGTGCGTAGAAAGGATCATGGAATGCGTTTCCATGGCCAAGCAGCTGCATCCAAGGCTTACATCACCAAGTGCAATGCAAAGCATCTGATGCAGTGGTGTAAAGCATACAGCCACTGGACTCTACAGCATTGGAGACGTATTCTCTGGAGTGACAAATCACGCCTCTCTGGCAATTCAGTGGACAAGTCTGGGTTTGTCTGACTTCATTATGCCAAGTGTAATTTTTGCTGGTGCGGCTAATGATCCGGGGATGTTTTTCAGGAGTTTGGCTCGGCCCATTAGTTCCAATTTCATCCAACTTTGTGGGAACAATTTGGCGATAGACCCTTTCTCTTCCAACATGACTGTGCACCAGTGCACAAATCAAGGTCCATAAAGGCATGGATGAGCGAGTTTCGGCATGAAAGAACTTGACTGGCCTGCATAAAGTCATCACCTCAACCCAATTAACACCTTTGGGATAAATTAGAGCGGAGACTGCAATCTAGGCCTTCTCGTCCAACATCAATTTCTGACCTCAATGTCTGATGTGCTTCTGGAAGAATGGTCAAAAATGCCCATTAACACACTCCTAAACCTCGTGGAAAGATTTCCCAGTCGAAATTGGACTCTATGGATTAAGAATGGGATGTTAATTCGAGATTGGGATGTTAATTGCAGGCGAGCGAATACTTTTGGAAATATTGTGTACGTTATACGTACATGCAACACATATTGTAAATAAGAAATAGGAGACTTATTATAATGGTAGTATTTAAAGTATAACAGTAGTGTGTGCGTGTGTGCGTGTGTGAGAGAGAGAGAGAGAGAGAGAGAGAGAGAGAGAGAGAGAGAGACATTGTACTTGTTTTATCAGATATTGGATAACTTTTTACATTATTATTATAGCTGACAAAAAAATGCCTGTAAATAACTTCCCAGCCATTTTAAAAGGTAAAGCTATTTTAAACAATGCTATAAGACATAGTGGAAGGAGGAACACAAGTCATGATGTGCAGTCATTATCAAATAATCACAAATGTCTTTTATTTGAACCACCCTTATAAAAATCTCAGTAACATGAGCAGTAAAATCAGTATAATCATGGCAAATAATCATCATCATCCAAATTATTTATATACACTGTATATTTCAAGTACATCCTGAAAATATAATAAAACATTTTTGACATTTGCATGCTGTTCATGTCCACCAGTAGCTGCTTGAAGAAGAAATATAATTTACATAAATGATTTAAATCAATGCACACACATATACACTAAATATATGAGGAGTAAAACATGCAGAAAGCTGGAACAAGCTACTGGCAGTAGAACATCCTAAAAACATCCTTCCTACATGTTAAAAACATCCTTCTAAAAACATCAGCAGCTAGCATCGTAACAGATCACTTCATTCTTTTTTGTTAGCTTCATAATAATTGTTTATATTGTGTAAATAAGAGTGTTAGTAAGCTTATTTAAACAAACCCTGTAATTCAGTACAGAACACCCTGAATACCCTAATTATGAACAGAATAACAACCAACCGGAAAACAATGTACAGTAAACAAAAAATTCAGATATGAACATCAAACATAAAAAGCATTTTTTAATGCCAGGGGGAAAAAAAAAATCATTTTGGACTGATCCTTGGGAATAAGGATCACTAATGCCCATGCTCAGTTGAGAGAGACAAAGTTGGCAGGAAAAATGCCGACCTTTCCTCTCAGCTCTCCCTCCCACCAGTCGTACTGAGAGTCCGTCTTTGTGATGACACTGATGCGATCACCTACAGCAAAACTCAGATCACCGGGCTGCTGCCCACTGAAGTCATGCATGGCCGTTACTATAAGCGCACAACCGCCACGTGCTTCAGCTGTGGAAAGAGAGGGAGAGAGAGATCAATATGCATGAACCTGTACTACATTCTATACTGTGAATATCACTCCAGGTCAGTTTTATTTGCAAATCACTATTAAGAAAAAGATGCAGATTTGTGGAAATCTGGATTCAGATCTTTAGTGAGAAAGAAAAACCCATTTGACTATAGCATTTTTTGTTTGTCCAATGTAAGACAGGCTTTTAGCACAAAATGAATCATCACATCAATTGTCTGAAAGTTATAAGGAATTTCTATTTTAAAATAGCAACATGATAAAATAATCAGGGCATTGGTGGTTTAGTGGTAGGTGTTTCACCTACCACGTGGATGGCAGGGGTTCAATTCCCAACCAGTGCCCAAACCCCAAAAGCCATTGGATGCAGTGCCGGTCCCAAGCCCAGATAAAGACACATAGTAGACTGTACATTTCTAGTTAAATGTAAAGTTTTTTTTGGTGACCTGGGCTTTAAAAAGAACCATTTGACATTTAAAAAAATACATTTATAGTATATCAAGTATATCAAGTGCTTACACTTGAATTATATTACAGTATATTTAGATACTTTAATATGTACCAATCTTTCAGCTTATAAAGAGTTCTATTGGTAATGTGTCCTATAATTAACTGGTTGTTGTGTGATTTAAGCCACAGCACACTAGAGGGCACTGTAACATGACATTGTACAGTTTATTTTGAATATATTTGAACAGCAAGGCCATATACTTTGCTATACTATGAGGCGCCGTATAGGGCTTAAATCAAACTTCACTCATGCACACACATATGAAACACTTGCATACACATACTGTATATGAAACACTCACACATACATACAGTATATACTACTAACTGCTCAAACAACTACATATGAAATGCGCACTCACACACATACATACTCTCCGTGCACGCACATACATACATACTTTCCGCGCACACACATACAAACTCTTCTCGCATGATGCTCGGTAAACCAAAACAATGCTCGTTTTTCAAGTCAAAATTTATTTAAAAATCTTTGCTCGTCTTGCGGAACACTCGCAAACCGCGTTACTCGTAAGCCGAGGTTTCACTGTATCTCTACTTGCTTTCTCCCTGGTTTAGCCTGTGAAGACTTTGCTACAATGGATAAAGAAAAATGAAGACCAGAGAGCTGTCTATGGGGAAAAGCAAGCCACTTTTCAAGCCAATAAAAAAAAAATCAATCAAAGCCACTGTACAAGCACTGGGCATAGACAAACGTAGCCAAATGCCCAACCAAAAGTACCCCTGGTTACTAATAACCAGACACCGAACAGGCTGTCCAATGAAAACAGCAGCAGTTGATAAACATTGTGAGAGCTGTAATAAGTCAAGTACATCAACATAAGGTATCACTAGCCACCATTTGAACTTTGAGAGGGAAATATTAAATCAGAAGGCCAGATCTGAATTCACAGACAAATAAAAAGATGATAAAAACTGATGAGTTCTTGGTGAAAATTGTTATGGCTGACACAGGCTCACTACAGTAATCATTATTGGTGATGCAGCTCATCATGTTAACAGTAGAATAAAATCAAAAGTCTATAAACATTTTATCTACAAATTTACAGAGAAATGCATCAAACCTAATTGGGAGGACCTTCATATGGGGAACACAGTGACCCCAGAGTGGGAGTTCACAAAGGCCAACACAATAAAAGTCTTCTTCAGGGGAAAATTGCCGAGCATCTTAGCCAACTGATAGCAAGAAACCAAAACAATCCCAGGTTCTTATTTAGTACAGTGGCTCACCTAACAAAACCTAAGAT
>JAQQZT010000005.1:19186170-19206160 GCA_030068275.1 Clarias platycephalus
AAAACAAACGGATCTTTATCACACAAATCATTCACTGTGCTATGATAGGAATGCTTGGAGTCATGAAACTTTTAAATGATTTAAAATTACTGCGTTTTGGTAAAAAAAAAAAAAAAAAAAAAATTACATGTAATCAATAGCATATGTTTGTTTTTTGTACTGCTTTCTTAAATGTTATTTTTTGTGGCATGCTTCTTATCAATAGTAAGAATTTTCTCATGGGTAATTAAACAAAATCAACACAGTAGCATTAAACCATCAAGCTACACAGCAAACAAACAGTGTATATGCAAGTGCTTATAGGGAGGTTGAGGACTGTGATTCCTGCAATTGCAATCATAGATAAATATGCATCAATTACGTACTGTAGCACTTCAGACCATTCCAAACTACCCTGTTATTTACAATATAAACAGATGTACATCATCGTTTCCCAATGAGGAATTATGGAAGTCTATATCTCAACAAATAGCTTGTTAGAACTTACAGTCAAGTTTTAATCATTGGCATTATTTGTAAAATTAAAATGGTTTAGGAATTATCATTAAAAAAATAATAATCAAGGTCAATTTGCTTGATCTCACATATAAATCAAACATAGGAAAGCTTTTGAAGCATGTTTAGTCCGGAATTATTTCGAAAGATACTGTACTTTCTTTGTCATGTGTGCATTTAGTACGTTGAGCAACCTCCACTTGCAACATAACATAACATTCTTTCTGAATGCTTCATGAGAACAGATCAGAATTCTGAGACAACTCTTCAATATACAACCTGCTTCCATCCTTCAGGGTCCTAAGTCTTGTCTTATGAACTCTTTTCATCAGCTCACTCCACAGGTGTGTGTTTAAAGAGTTTATGTCAGAGGACTGAGATGGCCAGAAAACAGTTTGAATTTGAATCTGCTTAGGATCATAAACATTTTTGATACCTTCAAAATTATGAGCCAACTAATAGTAGATTTTAGGACTCTATAATCCTAAAAAGACCAAAATCTTCTTAAAATCTCCAAATTGTGATTCCCAGGAGAAATTTCTTAGTCATTAATAAACTCCAGTTAGAGCCTCTTGTGCATGAAGGCAAAGCACAATAGAGTCTAGATATGTTGATGAATGCTATATTTATCGCTCAATGAAGCAAAAAATTAATTTATGGTTGTTTAAGAGTTAAACACTTGAATTGGTTGAACTTAAAATACATAGTTTTATTTGCTTAAAATAAAATGTACATTAATCGATTGTTTGGGTAATCAACCAAAATTGACACACATTTGAAACCTATCCTTACCTAGGGTGCCAATAATTCTGAGCCTCAACTATGTGTGATAATTTTCCTGAACTATAACAGTTATCATTTTGCAAATAAATAACTAAAACACCTAGGATTTTATGTTCTCTGGTAATGATTAAAAAGGTTGGATTTCACTCACCTGAGTTTTCAGATCCCCAGGTCTGAAGACTAGGATAGACAGGTGGTCTTGCTTCTGCAAAAGAAGCTGTGGATAAAGATTTTTTCCTATTAGGGCTGTACAAATAAAATGGTAAATCTTTTTCTTTTCAAAATGAAAGGATACTACTGCCAAAAGAAGGAACAGAAGTTTGTTCCCAAATTAAGGCCCTTACCTTGTGCCCTTGGAGTGTAAGCTGATGATCTCTGGCTTGGAGGTGCAGGTCTAGTTGGGGCTATACTCTGTAAGAATGAAAATAGTTTGTATGTCACATGTGCTATAGAAACTATACTCGACAATGCTCAATCCAACAATGCTAACAATAATCCACATCAGTAATATCACAAGTAAGCTACAGCTCCTGCTGCATTTCAACACTGCCATCTGCCACAATCCTGAAGTTTTATCTAATGAATAGTTAGGTTTAACAACTGCATACGCCATTCACACATACGGCACAAGACTCCTATTTAAAAAATAAATAAAAAATAGGTTAACTAAAAGTCTTAATAGTTATTTTGTTTATTTACCAGAGGGTTTTAGTGGATATAAAAGGCCTACGCCCGTACATCCTATTCTACCATTAATGTGATATTGCAACCAACGAGTGTTGCATGGTATACCTGTACTTAAAGTACTGCAGTATTAGTGTTTTGAAAACTGTACAAAAACATAATTTAGGGAAAATGACCTTCTATTATGAGAATTGAGTTGTGATCTGTAACATGGACTACAAATTTGCATAGTGCTCAAGTGAAGACACTCGGATGACTGGAATCGAATCAGTGATCAGAATGGGCTATTATTCAGCTTGATTGCCTGATCAGCCTCAGACATGTGATTGTGTTCCTATAATGCATGGGCTCCTGAGTGGTGCGACAGAAAAGCACTCGTCCTACAGTATAATGAAGTATGGTGGTGGTAACACTGCTACAGTACATGGCCGCTTTTTCTCAGCTGAAACTGGGGCTATATCTAAGGGTCATGGATGGCTCTAAATACCGATCTATTTTGGCAGATATACACAATCACACAGAACACAAGTACTGCTTGGTTTAACAGTTTATCTGTGAAGCTTAAATATAAAATATATAATCAATCTGTATTTTTTTATTCAAAGATAAATGCTCTTTCAAGCAGTTCACAACAAAAGTATGCTCAGACTTGCAAATAGCATATCTTCTGATTCTTCACAAGTTTTATGAACACTTATTAGAGAATAAAAGTTGAGTCCCACCATTTAAAAACAGCAGGCTAAAATAATTATTTGTACATCAGCCCATACAGTTGCTCAATCAACATCAAGATGGTGCTACATTAGATCTAAACCAAGTCATTCTGCTATGCATGATCAGTGTTAGTGCATGGGTTTTTTTGTTAGTGTTGTAAGTTATATGTTGTGTTTTTGATGGAGCAGCACTGTGATGCAATTCGGTGTCACTGACAATAAAAGTATTTCTCTTATCATTTTTTACAAATCACAGTCAACAAAAGAATGGCTTCAGTAGAATTATAAGAATGATGATTCAAAATAATAGGAACGGTTCAGTTAAAGTCCAGATCCATATCCCAAGGAAAACCTGAAAAATGAGTTTAGACAGGGTGTGCAAAGGACATCCCATTGCAAGCTGATGTGATGTGCCGCATTTTGCAAAGAAAAGTGGAGTAAAATTTCCAAACTGCGTGCCAAGTGTTAAACTCTGATTTTAAATGTGCTAGTTTCACAACCTAAACCAGGTTAGAGCAAAAAATGTTCACCTTTGCTTGATCATATACTAAAAAACAAAAACCTACAATTGGTAGATTGATGTGTGAATTATTTTAATCCACTGTGCCTTTATTTTTGTTTGTTAGTTTTCTCTTTAATAGAACTCTACACGACAATACATTATTTTAAACTGAATTACAATCCAGGATACCTTTACTATCCCTTATAAAACAGCTGTCTGACAAAGAATACTGACCTTCCTACTAGGATTCATGTACTTGCTCTGCCAATCAGAGGTGTACTTTTCAGTGTAGTCCTCCAAAATAGCATACAGGTCATAGGCTTCTGGAGGTGGTTCCACATCTCCATTGAGAATACCAGATGCACGAATGTCTTGGCCATAGAACCTTCCAGAAAACAAATGAAAAACATTTAGCAAAAGAGAAACAGTGTACACAACATTGTAAAATAACCAATTATCCAAATGATAGTTAAAAGCTTAACATCATGTACTTTCTGTTAGTGTCTTTACGTTCCATCAGGTAGGAGCCAACAAGAGAAACTCCAGCATAGAGGCCACGTGACTTGCAATAGGAGAAGACAGCCGCCGTGCTTCGAAATGCCACATCCGCCTCCAAATTCCTGTTAAAAACATTTAGACGGGTTTGTCTACGTACACGCACTGCAGTATCCCTATTCAAAAACAACATGGCAATCACAGGCAAATCTCACTTAATGATTAGCGGTGACCACTACAGTGTTTAAAGCTCGCCTGTAGATTTTTTAAATTGATAAATATTTAGATTCACATGGCAACACCATACAACTAGAAAGCAATATAAATATACAGAGCCTTGTTTTAATTAGGTCAATAAACAACAATAAAAAAAAAATTCCCATACACACACAGACCAAAAAAATATAATAATAATTTAAAAAAAAACAGATGGAACAAAGTATTTAATTAAACTACCAGTTCTTAATGTGGTAAAGTGCTACCTGTCATTATATATAATTCTCACCAACAACGTACATCCTGTGCTTGCTCATGCTTGCTAAAAGCATAAATCACTTTTCGTCAACAGGAACAGGTCTCATGAGGCGCCAAAATGAAATTCAACACAATGTAACCGACATCTGTATTAATCTCTGTTACAGAGGGAACGAGAGCTCATGTGTTAAATATTATTCATGAATAATATTTAATAGGAATAATATTGCATGAAAACAAGGTACATGCAATATAAATATCATTCTTTGGGAATTTACAATGAACTGACTTTAAATACTATTTAAAACCTATTTTGCAATGACTGCAAATATTGGTTAACAAATATTTTACAGTATAGTCCATCTTTATGTGAAGAAGTAGTTATACCTTAATTGTTAAGACCAGTGCTGATTTGAAATATCAACCCAAATTGCAGATTTCAAGTGGGTGCATGTGTAGAAGTGAAACTTGGTGCATAATATGTCTGTTGCTGGAAAGTCCCCGGAGGTTTTATATGTACGTACGCAAGATTCCTGGGATGGAAATTTAATATTTTTCCCTTCCTATTTGCTCATAAAATCATAGTAGTAATCATATACAGTGCATATACAGTAATAAATCACTGAATCCCAAAACAACCACTAGACACCTTGGCTTATAGCCAGTGCTATAGTCTTTGAAAATTATTTAACATGGAATGAAACCCTTCATAATGTTGACTGTAGTTCAGACCTTAGAATTATTTACAACCCATAACCGTGATGTGACTCAATCATCTGCTATTCAGATACCACTGATCATTTCCCTTCCTCAAAAATAGGTTACTGGTTAATACATGACATCTTTACAAAAGGGTCAAATTATTGGCCTGTGCCAAACATTTAGGCATTTGGCAGACACTCTTATCTGTATCAAATTTACAAAAGTGCTTGAGGTTACCGTCATTGGATAGATCCTCACACTGGGAAATCAACTAAGGAGGCTGCTGAAATTACTGCAGTTGGGTTAAGAACTGTTTAAAACAGTATTAAAACCTGTAAACATAGTGCTAGAAGAAATGTGGTCCAAAAATAAATAAATAAATAAATATAAAAATCATTATTGGAGAGCACGCAAAATGCTTAAACGGCAAAAAAAAAAAAAAACAATAAAATAAGTTAATTTCAAATTGCACAACACAACAAGAATATACAGCCATAGGAAACACACTTCTTATCGAGATAAAATCGGCCAAAAATGCTTTAATGTGCATAAAGATTGGACTTTGGAGCAATTAAAAAAATTCATGCACAGTACAAGCCTCTGGAGACATGTATGATCTGGGATTGCTTCAGTTAGGTCAGGTCTAGGCTCAGCAACATTATGTAGCTATAAAATGAAGTCAGCTGATGACCTGCATGAAATGAATGACGAGGTTATCAAATCAATGGACTTTTTCCTTTTCTGATGGCACAGGAATATTCCAGGACTTAAACTGTGAAAGTGTGGTGCTGGGGGCGCAATGGCTTCATGTGGTAATCAAAGTTTAAGGCAGTAGAATGAAATCTTCAAGTGCGTGATTTATTTATTTTATTTTTTTGGGGCCAGGCAGTGTAGGATCCAGACAAAAACTATGGAAACATTAAATAATAAATATCAAAATATAGCCTCAGGAACTTAGGAAGTGCGCCAAAAACAACTGCAAAATGCCTGCATCAACATCTCTAGTGCAAATAATAATAATCTGAATGAGCCATCCAGAACATCAAGACATGTACCTACTTAGCACAAGTCCAAGTATATATTCTGATATGTTCCAAGAACTGACTACACTCAAGTTCATAAAGCACTGCTAAAGCCTTAATCACAGATGCTGGCAAAATGCTACAAATGTTTGGCATGAAAATTAAAGGATTAGCTCCTACCTGCCAAGAGGGCCAACAGCCACAGTGCAGTTCCCTCCAAATGTAAGGTTTCCCCCTTTACTGAAAGCTTCCACAGCTCGCCGCTGATTTAAGATGATGACAAAGTCAGAAGCCTAAGGATAAAAAGCAGTTATAAGCACAAAAGAACTTTAAAAAGCCCCAACACCACCAAAAATGTTGAAACGGTCATGTTCAAAAGTTAGCACCCACTATTAATTCTGTGGGGTAAATATTTTGTTTGGTAAAAGCATTAAAATTATCTGATCATAACAGGTCTCAGTATTAGGCAAATACAACCTCAGATGAACAATAGATAACATTTTTCACATTTTTAATTAAGGTTTTCAGAGTTTTGCTTGTGTATAACTCGCTTAAGGTCTCACCACAGCATTTCAGTTGGGTTGAGGTCTGGACAACTTTATTCTAGAGGCAAATGTGAGGCCGTTTGTCTGACGGCTACTCTGGTATATAGGAGTTCATGGTTGACATATTGACTGCAATGTGACCAGGTCCTATGGCTGCAAAATAAGCCCAAATCATCACCCCTCCACCTCTGTACTTGACAGTGAGTATGAGGCATTTCTGCTGAAATGTTGTTTGGTATTCACCAAACATGGCACTGGGTATTAAGGCCAAACAACTCCAATTTGGTCTCATCTGTCCATAGGAAATTGTTTCAGAAGTCTTGTGCATTGTTCAGAGGCAGTTTATCACACAAACTGTACTTGTTCAGTCTTCTTCTAATTGTGCCGACATGGACTAACATTTAAATGCTTACTGAAGCCTGTAGGGTCTAAGATGTATCTCTTGAATATTTTTTTGGATTTCTCGGAGCGTATGGCGTCACCTTGGAGTGAATGTTCTCACTGTAGAACGCTAAACTCCAGATTGTTTGTAAATGGTTTTATAACCCTTTCCAGATTGATCGCTTCTCCAAGACAATTAACAAATGTCTTTCCCTCTTGGCACTTTGTGAACACCTGAATGCTCCAGACTCGCAAACTGCCAAAACTTTTGCTTTTAAAGAGGTCTGCACATCTGCTGATCATGAATTAATCACAGGCTGCTGATTAGCAGCATCTGGCTGCAACTTTTGTGAAAGCAGTAAGAGGGGGGACTTAGTATTGCCCACATGTTTTTTTTCTTTTTGGCTTCATTTCTTAAAATAACTAATTGCATGGTGGAAAATGTTATGTGGTGGTGTTCGTCTGTTGTATTTTCCTGAGATTCGCTACGATTTGTGATTTCTATTATGTTTTTTTCCATGTGCTAACTTTTGAAATTAACTAAATCAATTTAAGGATAACCAAACTCTAAATACCGCCATCCTGCTTTCTCTTCAACACATGTATTAAGAAAACATAACTTATTCCCAGCACTGAATGAAAAACATTTCATGCCAAGTTTTGGCTCCTCCTACATTTCTTAATACTTTATTTTTCCTGCCCTGCTCACAAGAGGTTGAGGCATGAAAGTTTGTGAAGCTGCTTTGATACGGTCACTTGAATAAAAAGTGCTTTTCATTCGACCTTAAAAAGATAAATACTTATGCGTATTATATTTAAAAGGAAAAAGCAATATAGAAAAAACATATTGTTCCATGTATGTACTAGACCTGCAACAATGTCATCGAACACAGGTACTCAGTACACAATGAGTCATCCAATGGTAAAACCGTAGGCCATAAAACACAAAGCCAGACTTTCTTTTACTGATGCTGACAAATGACCAACTGACCTTTGCAGGAGCACATGTACATGATTGCGTGGGCCAAAGATAGAAGGATCCAGTCACTGTGCTGAAAAATGATGAAGCCAGTGCATGAGCCTCAAATAGCTCTCTATTTAAAGGGCACCAGTGCCATTATGTATAAAGCTCATGTGAAATCCTCTCACAATCTTAGATGTCAAACTGAACACCCCCCCAAAAAAATACTTTAAAGCTAAAAGCTGAGCGTAAAAGTTTGAGAAACATTTTCAAAGAGAAATATAAATTGCAATTGAAGTTTTTTTTTTTTTTTTTAAATAATAAATCTGGATTTCTTATATGCAATTTGCTGTAAACAAGATTCCAAAATGAACCACCATCAGCCACACCCTACTGTACCAGCACAGTACAATCCAATTTCAAGTAAACACACGGACACATTTTTCTCCCATGTTGTTGTTGCCTTATTGTTGTTGGTCTTGCTGCACCCGCAAGGGGTCATCACAGCGGATCATCCACTCTGCACTAAAGCTTGCCGTAGGTTTTACACCGGGTGCCCTTCCTGACGCAACCCTACCATTTTTTATCCGGGCTTGGGTCTGGCACTGCATCTTAGTCATAAAAATGTTATACTGTATATTGTGATTAAAAAAAAATTATTAATAATAATAATAATAATCACGATATGGAGTAACCTGTTTTTGCAACTTTTTAATAAAGATAACACAATGTACAGCTTGTGGACTTGAAACTACATCTACAGTCTACAATATACTGTACCAGTGCTAAATGTAGAAAAACAAGGTCTGTCCACAAAGTATCCAGCCATGTAAAATGAAAGACAGATACAGTTACTGAAGATATTAAAGAAATATTATACGTAGTATAATGATACCTCATACCTTGGGACCTCACGCAACTCTTCCACTGTTCAAAACCTTCACAATCCTTTGTTTTAAACGACATTTTCCTGTATCTAATAGACGTTCTGAAATCTCTTTCCTTTCAAAGGTAATTTTAGTTTTGGGAAAAGCCAGAAGTCACATGGCACCAATCTGGCCTGTGTGAGCATTGAGTCACCTGGGTTAAGTCAGTGATTTGATGTTTCGCCAAAAAACATCAAAAACTTCTAAATCATCTGAATATTTTCCACGAAGGAATGTTCAAGCTCAATGGAAAATTTGATGCGGACACATTGCTTGAGCGCAAAACCTTTTAGTGCATATTTGAGTTGCATTTTCACTCATTCAAACTACCTCTTGTGCAAGTGTGTGTGCATGATCTTAACGCAGCCAACCAAGTCAATTTAATTTGTCTGTTTCGAACAGTATTCCATGCAGCTATATTCAGACACACAAAACTAATAATTTCATTAACTACACAAGGAATTTAGGCAATTTTTTAAACTCCGTGTTCCATTACAAAGAGGCACAAACTGCCTGAGAAAAACAATACAATGCACCATTGAATAATCTACAATCTTTTGGTCACTACATTTCAAATATTTGAGCATAGCAAAATTTCAAACAATGTTAAAATTATGGTGGTTTGAGATTAAATGAGCTTTTCAGTATTTCACAAACTTGTTAGATCCTAACAAAAAAATAAATAGGATGAGACAAATACAGTATCATCCAACAGTAGAGTAGCTGTATGTCAGAGAACAGGATTAACAAATCCATGGATTACAGTAGGTTTATTATTCCATATCCACACACACTACTGAAAAGCCTACAAATGGTCGTCATTAATTGTGATAAGTTTTCATTCCCCATATTAAAAGAAGTTGCTTTCTGGTCTGAAGAGAAAGTACACGTCTATGAATAGTGAGATAAATCAGATTTAAGAAAAAACCTACCTCAACCCCAATTTCAAAGCCTCCACCAAGACCAGCGATACCAATGGCTGTGGGAGCTGACCATCCTTAATTACACAACAAAAACAAAGTCATGTTTAGTAAGTTGCATGTAATTTTTTAATACATCATTCATTTAAAAATCAATTTACAAACTCTGGAACATGATGTTCAACTGGAATAGTCACTGCCAGCCAAAAATAAATAAATACAAAAAATTGTTGCACAATTTTTTATTATTATTATTATTTTTTTTAACTGTTTGTAGTTTTGATTATAGCGCACAAAATGTGCTGGACAAATCATGTGTGAAAATTATTTCTCATGCACCAGACCCACTTCTTCACAATTTAAGTCCCAAAATCTGCCTGTGCCACCAAGGAAGAAAAAAATGCGTTGATTGCATAACCTGGTCATAATTCAGTACATTCAAATCAGCTGACCACCTTATACACCTACCCATACAAAAAAAAAAAAAAAAAAAAAAAGGCACACTATAGACTGTGTTTTTAATAGTCACTTTAAAACTATACTATAAAACTGCTTTTAATAGCATACTGTAAAACAGATAAATTGTTGTTTTTGCATGTATTCTAAACATTTTAAATTAGTTATTTATTACAAGATTTATAGAGACACCAATTTTATTAGCTTTTTTTTAGCTTTATTAGTGTAACTTACATTGATGCAAAGAATTCTGTCAAGTATTACATTTATATGCAAAGCCCTATTAATTAAGTATTTAAAAATAAAGTCAACTTACTTCCATCAGCAAGGCGAGAAATCACTATTCCACTTCCCCCTCGAGCAGTGATCATGAATCCTGCTTTGATGACTGATAAGATTGCCAGTCCATGAGCTTTGGCGATTACATGGGCTTAATTGAACAGGAGGAAAAGGGAAGGGAAGGTCAATCAATAAACAACTACAGCTCTTTAGAAATATCTCTAAATATGACACGCCATACACACAATCCACATAAATCACACTAATTCCTCACAGCATCCTCCCAAACCAGCTAAACCAGGGAAATGTAATCTCTACATATTAATAGTCTACATATTAATATCAGAATATAATTCTAATGTGATATTGTAGGTTCACAGGTAAAGTGAACAATATAAAAAGATATGTTATTTGATGAATGGACTCTAATGAGATTTATGCACTCCTTCATAAATGTAGCATATACTTTGCACCTAAATCTTTATCAATTAGCCAATTAACCAATATAATAAAAAAATAAGGTCTAACTATAGAGCTTGTGCAGGTGATGCAATTAGAGATGTAGCTTTGTTCATGCTTCCAAATGAAGGTAAAGGATGATCGTCAGGGCTTAAATTCTATAGTACCATGATAGAGACTTGCTGTCTGTTGCTTACTATGGGATGGAAAATGTGATACAGGATTGATACACCCTGACAAGACAGGAAATAACTGTGTGACGTGATAAATACTTTTGTAATGTCATCATTATAATCCGTTTAAAACTATATTTCATAACCATTTTTTTTAAATATACACAGTTACAGCAAATAGATACAGTTATAGAACAGGTCCGAATTCCCACGAAGCAGCAGTGTACTGACGTGTACTCTGAGACAGCGTACTGACGTGTAATCTGAGAAAGCGCATTAACAGTAAACAATATCTCAGGCGAAGCCCAACAGCAAGCAATGAACAAAATGTGAAAGACACTCCGGTCCATAAGCTGTTTTTTCTGCTGAGTAAAGATGCAAAAACAATAAGACTTAAGATCAGTTCTTTTCAGGCTATATTAAACAGGAGAGCAGCAAAAAAGCCCGAAATATTTTCTCAAATAAGGCGAAGTATAATCAAATTATAGGAGCCGTTGGCTATTTAGTGCAGCGTGAAATCTAGAAAGCCATTATTTGGAGTCTGAATCTAAACACTCAGCTGTCCATTAGTCATCATATGGAGAAAAATTATACTTATACTGTGTTATACTGTAGTCCTACAGTTTAGAAGAAGAAGGGATAGTAAGTCTGGCACATACATAAGTATTCAAAAATGACTTACAAATAATTGCACCAGAATAACATTTCTCAAATCTTTGTCTTATAATACGAAGACAGCTCCGGTTAAAGTGGTAAATGACCTACTAGTGGTCCACTAGTAAGCAGCTCCTTGCATGCATTTCAAGAACTTGTAGAATAGCCCTGAAGTTGAGCTTGAGGAAACTGGCTCAGGTCTTATTTAATTAATCATTCATTCATTTTGTAAATTTGTAGTGCAAACCACTAAAAAAAGCCTTTCTCTACCTTCTAAAAATGATAGGCCACTAACAGGATACCATTATAGAATAAGAGCATACCTAATAATCAGTCGTCACCGTCTCCCTCAATATTTGAAGTTCTAATCTATCATCTCATTATCATCTTTTGGACTCAAACCCAGATATCTCCAGCATGTCTGAAAACACGTTATGCCCAAGTCTTATTCATTATGAAGAGAAATGCTCTGTAATGTCAGACATATAGGATAGAATGTAAATCATCATATGCTACCCAGTTATCAGACAAGGTTTATAATAGAGTACTGATTGTCAATCAGATTTTTTAAACCAATTTATTTAGAGGCTGGTTACATAATATTTCCATCATATATTATTGATGTCATTTTTCTTTTTTAATACTCTGGAGACGGTGATGATAAAAAAAATTAAAAAAAACAATTAGGCACAGTATTTTGTAATACTACTGTATATTTTGCAAGTTGGGAGAATGACTAACTAAAATGATAATTATTATTAATAATAATGAAAATAATCACTCATTGATAAAAAGGTGTACTTCTGTTAATGTTTTGATTAAAAAAATAATTGAATAAATGATAATAAAAATTTAATGAAATAAAGCAAATGATAAATGTTGTTTACCTGGAATAAGCTTGTCAGGGCCTTGTCTGTTGGAAATCTCAGTGAATTCCCGCAGGATTTTAGCAGCCTTTTTAGCTTCAGACTTTAGGTTGGATGGAATTGGGTTGTTCACTGTAAATAAACAAATGAACATTATACTTATGTCATATAAGTTAAGGCATTAATTGGATCACTTAAGATTTAAGAGTTGTAGACTTGACTTCTGTCAAACAGGAAGCCAAAAAGCTCAAAGAAGCCTAAAAACCTTGTTGGTTGGAAAAAATGCTAATACAACCTTAAAACCCCTAATAATTAATGGAACATCTTATTTTTTATCTTTTTTTTTTTTTTTTTTAAGATTAATTTTAGCCACAAGAGTTCACGTTGGGTCTACATTGGTGGTAAGCCAATATAGGAGAAAGTATAATTTTATGTAATTTTATCCTTTTAACTTTATGACCTTAGCTGATCATTGATCATGCGAGCTAAAACTGACCTTAGATAGAGACTGGCTCCACTGGACAGAAACATACAGAAAAAGTTAGAATGTTAAAGTGATACTGTTGGTGTCACCGTAGCCATAACAAACAAATTAGTGTTTGACATAATTAAAAAACATAAACAAGTCAATAATTATAGGAGTGTCCCACTATAAATCGCTTCTGGTCAAATATCACTCCATAGGTGTCTATCCCCACCCTCTAATGTATGAGTAATAGCACAAGCTAAACAGGTATTTAGTTGCATCATATAAAACATATTGTACTGTATCTTCCAATCCTCATCCACCCAAGATATCTGCTTACATCATTCTTAGTTGAAATGGGGAAAAAAAAAAAAAAGTATCTAAATGAATTGTTCCACATTTATTAGAAATGTCAGACATGCACTATACTGCAAAATAAAAAATCCTGCAATTTTTTTACGGTAATATAAACATAGTCAGGGATTTATGCAGAGTTTGTAGTGAATATTGTTTGGAAGCAAAACTGGAGCAATTTAATAGTTAAATATCAGAGTTTAAATTGCAATAATCAAAATCTGCAATGTGATTTTTAATCTGTACACAGTTTAGGTACATTGGCATTGGGCTCTTAACTGGTCAGATTATACACAAAATATTTTATTTATATATACACTCAAGTCATTTGGCGGTCACTGTTATCCCTGTGCACAACAGCCCAACACTACCTTACTGGAAGCCCTTATATTCAACAACCTTCTGGTAGGCGCAGAACTCTGAATTCTGTCCAATTGTTAAATTTTTTTCTTTCAGTCTGTTTAGATTATGAATGTATGTCACTTTGTCTTCTATTGTTTCCAATAATAATGTGCAAAATTTGCTCTCATGTCCCCTTGCTATACCTGAAGTTAAAACATCCAACTGGTTGAAATAAGTTATTTTTGGCAACTGGTGCCTAGTCATACTTTACACAGGGAGGTGCTTGGAAAATGTAACTTTCAATGCTGTCTGTCAAGTTTTGGAATTCCTAAAAACAGCTTTGACAACAAATCAATTCTCCATTACATCTGGGAGATATCTGCTTCAATACAAACACTAACGCTGAACACGGCAGGCACCAATTAGGATGTTTTGAAAATGGGTGCCAATCTCTTGGTACCTACTCATTACAGTACATAGCCAAATCACAAGAGGATTAACTATGATGAGTAACAAAGAAAACACTGCACAACAATGCAATTATTTTAACTACTTGTGGATAGAAGATAACTTCAATATGTCCCATTTTTAAATTGTGATACTAATGGTTCATCATACCGCAGTTACAAATATCAATAAATCATGAGTCAGGCAGTAATGATAATTACTGGGCCAGAAAAGTTAATCGGTATTATTAGAGGTACTGTAGTAGACGTAGTGGTAGTAGTTCCATCATTATTATTATTATTTTTGACAAAAGATCAAAGTATGGCAACACGAGGGATTAGTGTTTAGCACAGTGGCCTCGCACCTCCAGGTTTGAGATTTACACATCGGGTCTCACCAATTTCTTTTCTTCTATTTTCTAAAAATATGCTTTACTATGAAGTTAATATGACAAACATGCAGTTTGTCACGTTATGCTTAAAGGTTGTCCTATGTCAGAAATCATATACAGTAGGAACAACCTACCAAGTACTGAGACTAAACGGTCTTTCCAAAAATGCTAAATCATAGAAGATTACACTTTTTTTACAATTATTTTAGTCTGTCTACAGGGCATGTCAGTCATACATGTCTCTGGGAATGAGCTGTTTCCAGAGAAATTATAAAGTACGAGTATTTTACGAGGGGAAACAAAACACAGGTAAGAAAGTAAAAACTGCTTTTATTTCTCTATATAATCCCATGACACTAACGAACTTATCTCAGCATTTTTACAAGTGCTTGGCTACCATCAAGGTATAAAGTTTTCTTAATACACGGAGATACTTCTGGACTGGCTTCTTCATGTCATTGTCACTGCTGAAACACTGGCGTCCCAAAAACTCATTTAATGGCCCAAACAGGAGTGAGCTCACGACTATACAGGAAATGTGACAATAACACAGGCAGTAGGAGGTCATGCATTATCCTGAAAACTGAACGCCTTTGGCAATCAAGTCAGGCTGTATGCAAGCACTAGTGAACAGCTTAATGTAATGGAAGATTATATAGAGAAATAAGGTTATTTTTTTAAGTCTCACATATGTTCTATTATTTGGCACAAACAAATGGGCCCAGTTTGCCTGAAATGTAGAGTGAGCACGCACACGCACACGAGACAGAGAGCGTGGAGGAGGAGAAAAGGGGACGACTTTCACACACATACCAATTACACAATTTTTTAAAAATGCTTTAGGTCGAGCATAAGAGATGATTATCCACACGACAGTTCGTATTTGAAGACTTTTTTTTTTTTTGCTCGTCTTGCGAACCACTCGCAGACCAAGGTACAGTACTCGCAATCCAAGACTTGTTTTCAAGTTGTATTAAGTTTTTGTTTAATTTTAAACAATGCTGTAGGCCAATATTTTATCTGTATTCTCAGAGGTATTACAAACTTTACCTAATTAAGAACAAATGATCCATCAACTTCCACAGGGCTTCCACACTTTCAAATATCACTTAATAGCTTGAATTAATGTCCGCATTTACTGTACATTTGCAAAAAGCTAAAAAGAATAACAAAATTTTTTTTTTTGTAATCATTTAGAACACGTTATCTGTTCAATCAAAATAATTTGCATTAGGTTACATTTGTAACGTACTGCATCATGCTAAGGCACAGAATGATACCGGTATGATTTCATGCAAAGCACACTAAAATTTAAATGGAATTCATTTTATGCATACACTTCTGCACTCCACACCTGACTCAGCCTGACATCTGGTCTATTATTCAAGTTAAACAACAGCTGACATTAATTCCACTCATACTTTAAGAAAGGGTATGACTCTGCAATTTAGTCCAGTGACATTTTTTTGCTTGTTTTTCACCAACATATCCCTAATAAGACAATGTGCTCTGCCTGTAGTGCCTTCTTTCCTTTAAATCTTTTAAAGAGATGCTGGCCAAAACAAAACATTGGAAAATTGTATTCAATTAAACACATCTACCCATATTTAGGTTTAATGCACTCTATCAAGGTATTGCCACTTCAGGTTCTGTTTACCTCATGGTAGGGGGGGGGGGGGGAAACAACTCATAACCCATAGCAGGGTGCCCAAGGTTATGTATAACCTACTACTTTTCTCAGCAAGTCTCAGCAGTAGTATGTCTCAATATCTATAAACAAAAAAAAACTGAAATCTCATAATACAACAACCATGCCATTGTTAAAGTCACCACAATAAGTTTGTTATTCCATTCTGATGTTTAATAGGAGCTCTTGATCTGTATCTGCAAGATTTTCACATTGGTGCTGTTGATTAGATGAATGTGCAGGCATGCAAAGGCGCCTGCACCTCTCAAACAGTCCTAGGATTTAAACTTACAAACGCTTATTTAACAACTCCTAACTTTTGCTACTTAATTACTACTCCGAGATAATTGTAGCCAGTTTATAATGGTATATACAGTGCATTACAATTACACCCATTTTTATAGGTATCACACTGTCAGTTGCCTTAGGAAACGTGTATGATGTTTAGAAGTCCTTGTCCAGTCATGTTTAATTATACAGTCCAATGGTAGTTATTTATTACACCTAGTCTATATTTTACATTGAGTCAGTGCCATACACAACACCATTCAACCACCATGTACACACGATAAATACAGAGATGATGTACCTACAGTAAAGTGCACTTAAATGGATGCTATAGCATGCCTGCAATTCAGAGTCAATATGGATAATAGTTGGCTAAATATAAAAATATATATATACACACTGTACTGTGCTGTACTATATGCAGAAATGTTTTCAAAAGCATATTTTGCTTGTGTCATATTTTTGTATGTGCCCAAGACTTTTGCACAGTACTACAAGTAAAATAGTTGTTAGGTTTTACTGAGCATGCCGGAGAATGAGTCCTTCTGGTAACTTTGTCCCCTTTCTATTTTTATGCAAATCCCAGGATCGTAAATTAGGTTTTTTTGTTTCCATCTGAAAACTGGTCTGTCTTGTACTATATTCCTTTCTTTACAGCCATGCATATATTCTCCTGTAATGTTATTTATTTATTACTTTTAAAGTTATATATGGAAATACTGAACGATTTTGTACATAATTATGCAGACATGATGAACATGTATAACAAAATTGGTACAGCATAAAATATGTTGCCTAAGACTTTTGCACAGTACTATATATTTCAATACAAATATCTGAATATGTTCAAGTTTGATTCAAGATGCACAAACTGTCCTCATGTACTCCTTGCATGGTCATTATGACTTTTTTTCTTACCCTGGGATCAGCTGACAAATCTTGTAAGCAATCAGCTTCCTTCATCTGTTTATTCATTTATCACAACAACCTCTTGTTTTCTGTGCCAAAAGGCTCAAATTCCTTTCCAAAATAGCATAACGCTTTCAAAAAAAAAAAGAAGAAAAAAAAAACATTCAAAAGGAGAAAGGAGGACACAAGTGAATGGTCTCTTAGTACTGTTGATGTGCATAAGGTTTACAGTGCTCCTCAAAAGTATTGGAACTGCAAAGCCAATTATTTTGTTTGTTCTATATGCTGAATAGATCATAATTTCACCTTTTATATTACCTCATATTTACACCAATTGTATATGTGATGAATAACTTAAAACAGGGCATTATTGTTAGCAGACCATGCTACTGTACTTTGTGTGTGAAAAATTACTGGAACAGACAGACTTAAAGTAAAAACGTAATTGGTTAGGTTGTACTGTATATCCCTTGCTTGGAATAACATTATCAAGCTGGCAACCCTCGCCCATCATCAAACAGTTGCATTTTTTTTTGTAATGTTTTTTCCAGGCTTGTTCTCTATTTTGTCTCAGTTATTGTTCGTTTTGAGGAGTTTCTCCTTTCAGTCTCTTCTTCAAGAGGTAAAATGCATGCTCACTTGGGTTAAGGTGTGGTGACTGCTTTGACCAATCTAAAATCTTCTAGTTGTTTTCACCTGAAGGTCTTCATTGTGTTAGGAGTATGTTTTGGTTCATTATGTTGCTACATAAGAGGTTCCTCTCAAATAGATTGGATGCATTTCTCTGTAAATTGCCGGACAATGTTTCTGTAAACTTCTGAATTTAATCTGTTATCATCAAAAGTTACATCATCAACGCAATGGTTTGCATCTTGTGGTATGACCTCTATATTTCACTTGAAAATGTGTAGCCTCAAACAAAAGGTTCTCTGTTGCTTAAGGCTGATTTCACACCTCACACATGATTGATTCGTACCGGGCCTGGGAATGACTGCTCCCCTCCCCACTCCTGCACTGGCCAGTATTTACATTATTATTATTATGATCATCACAGTTCTGCACTCAAGTACACTTGTGTATTTAAACTCTCCAATAAAAGTATGTGGCATTATGCAACTAGTTGATTTGTGAGCTGCCAATAAATACAAAGAAATGAAGAGAGCAAGAACGTCAATCTTCACGCTTTACTCAACTCCGGTTCAAAATGTTTGTTATGCTCATTGGATGTTCTTTGCTTGCTTGATTTTTTTTTTTTTTTTTTTTTTAAACATTCTGTGTAAACTCCAGATGTGTGTGAATTTTTTGTACCCTCTTCATCCACTTTAATAGGAACAACATGTTAGCAAGGGCTTGTAAACATGCCTGAACACAAAAGAACGAACGAAAATATTAGGAAAGTGCATTTATATAATTGTACATTTCCCTTAAAAAGGCAATTTAAACTCAATTTCACTGATCATCATAACATTTACCTACGGTGAGTCCTCTTTACCAACAATTTTATATTACACACAAAATAAAACTAAGGAGATTACATACTTTCTGCCAGGGATTGTAGTTATCACCCGTCGTGGAAAATTGCCTCGATTGAGACAGACATGCCACAAAACTATTTGCATTCCAACATTCTGGCTTTAAGAACCACTTTAAAATAAAAATTAAAAAAAAGAAAACTGTACGCAATTGCATTTGTGTTTGCAGATCAAGAGAAAGAGAAGTCAGTATAGGAGAGGATTACAAATGCGCTTAAAGATGGTAAATCAAGAAATCTTGCAAAAGATGTTGCTTGTTCCCAGTCAGTTGTGTCTAAAATCGGAACCAAATACAAATCCAATGGAAAGGTTGTAAAAGGGAAGCATACTGGTAGACCAAGCAAGACAAAGCTGATCTAAGCATCAAGATAGAAAACGTCAATCAATATGCCTTGAAAACAGAAAAATGCCCAACAACACACGACTAGTGACCGAACTGTACTGTAAGATATCGACAAAGGATTTACATACAGAAAGGCTAAGCAAAAAACATCATTAACACCTAAACAGAGCAATCATGAACTGTGTGATGAAAGACTGGATGAAAGTGATATTCCAACCTGAAAGCTGATCTGGCAAACTGCATTAAGAGAAAGTTGGAGCCGCATTGATAAATAATACTTTTTGTCATATTCTCCCTTTCCTCAGGGAATTCAACCTGTTATAAAAGCCAGAGGTGGTGTACTGTAGTGTTTTTGTTCCATGATTCCATAATATTTTCCGCAGAATTGAGTGATTCCATATTTTTTTTCCTCTGCTTGATCTGTTGCAATTCACTACAGTTTTCTTTTATTATTTTTTAAAAGATTTCTTAAAGCCAGAAGGTTGGAATGTTAAATGAAAATAGTTTTGTGGCATGTCTGATTAGTTTTTGTTCCCACACAATTAAACAATTAAATGATTATTTTCCAAAAGTGGTGATTCCATAATTTTTGCCAGAGGTTATACTTAAAATTGGGTTAAGAATTGTAAAACTTAAAAAAGATTTTAATAATAATAAATAAATAAAATAAATAAATAAAATGTAAAACTGTAAGAACTTGCATTATTAAAACCTGGAGTAATGGTGATCTTTCAAGGGGGG
>JAQQZT010000005.1:19219670-19234063 GCA_030068275.1 Clarias platycephalus
GTTGAGTGAAAATAGTTTTGTGGCATGTATGTGCTTGTTTTTTTTTCTACACAATTAAACATTTGAATGAACATCTTTTGAGAGGGGTGATTCCATAATTTTTGCCAGGCGTTGTATATGAACAGTTCTATATACCAGTCAATGTTGGCACGAAAAAACATTTAGGCTTCTGCTAGAAAGCTGAAGATGAAAAGGAACTTCATCATTTAGCATGTCAATAACCCAAGGCATGCAACCAAATCAACAAAAGAATGGCTTCACCAGAAGAACATTAAAGGTTTGGAATGGCCCAGCCTAAGCCCAGACCTGATTCCGATTGAAAATCTGTGGGGTGATCCGAAGATGGCTCTACACAAGAGATGCTCTCACAATCTGAGTGTTTTCACAAAGAAGGGTGGGCAAATACGACCTAGTGAACAAGTGCCATGATGATAGACTCCTACCAAAAAGAATAAGTGCAGTAATAAAATCAACAAAGTATATGTTTAAGGGTGTACATATTATGCAACCACATCATTTTAGTTTTTTATTTTAACATTAATTTTAAAAATCAGTTTATTGAATCTGTACATGTTGTAGAGTTGTACAGGTCATAGGTCATATTATAGGTGCTAAAAGATCTGAAATTATTTATTTTGGTCAAATTTTCTTACACCACCAAAACCTGTCATTTTAAAAGGGGTGTGGAGACGTTTTATGTCCACTGTATACTATATAATCAACTACTCTGTATTTCAAGGAGGATTCAGACAGGAATTACCGCTTAACTACTATACATACCTGTCTTAAGATCATGATAGAAGAGTGTAGTCCAGGACACATAGATAGTTTTCTCCAGCAAAATTGCAGAGGGCTACATTCTTTCACTCACTCATCTTCTATACCGCTTATTTTATACACAGGGTCACGGGGGGCTGGAGCCTACCCCAGGAGACTTAGAGGTGAGGAACACCCTGCATGGCGCCAATCCATCTCGCATACTCATTCACATACTATGAGCAATTTGGGGACACCAATTACCTTAACCTGCATGGTTTTCGACTGTGGAAGGAAACCCACCAAGCATGGGGAGAACATGCAAACTCCATGGACACAGGCATGGAGTGGAAATCGAACCCTCATTCCTGGAGGTGCAAAGTGACAGTGTTAACCACTAAGCCACCATGCCACCATTCATGCAATCATTTACTTCTAAATAATAGTCTTACAATTACATTTTCAGTGTTCTAAATTCAGGATAAATTCTACTATCAGGGCAAAAAAAAATTATGAAGCTTTTAAAAATTCTCAGATCTGTGCTTAGTTGAGGTCTTTAGCTGAGATAATCAGCTTATGGAGTTCCTTGAATGCTTCGTGTCACTTTGAGAAGAATGTTTTCCACAATATGGTTAACTAGTGTGAGAAAAGGCAGCAGAGATGAAGCATACTTTAAGCTCAGAACAGCATTTTTGTAGAATGATTTGTGGAATCTAGATAAAGACAAATGTAAACATTGAGTGTTAAACGTTAACTTTTTTTTTTTTTTTGCAGAAGGTTTTCTGGGTATTCTGAGTTCACAGCACATCAGAAGCAAGTTCCTGCCATGGTTTGTTAAACTCCTGACTAATTATGAAAATTAGTAAATACATAATGACATCAAAGTTTTTTTTTAATCACTTCTCATGTTACAGTGCATTATACCAGTAATGACAATAAGTCAGTCACTCACCTGTGTACAGGGTCACGGAGGGCCTGAAGCCTATCCCAGGAGACTTAAGGCACAAGGCGGAGTACACCCTGGACGGGGTGCCAATCCAACACAGAGCATACACACTCACATGCTCATGCATGCACTACGGGCAATTTGGGAACACCAAATCAGCCTAATCTGCATGTGAGAGGAAACCGGAGTACCCAGGAGGAAACCCACCAAGCACAGGGAGAACATGGAAACTCCATGTACACAGACCCAAGGTGGAAATCAAACCCAGAACCTGGAGGTGCAAGGCAACAGTGCTGGCCATTAAGCCACTGTGCTGCCTAATCACAATTACTGAAGCTTTTAAAGATTCCGAAGAACATGACTAAGCATAAGGTTTACATCAAAGAAATCATGGTCTATAAAACATAACAATGTCAATTTTAACCAACTTGTTAGAGAATTTAATGGTATTTGGATAAATGGTATAAAGTCCGAGATAGATATATCCTTTGTCACTTTGTCAATAACAACTGTAGTACCCATGTGTGTAAAGGGTAATTTCTTTCATTGCTTTTAACTTTTTTTTTTTAACTTTAGTTTAACAAAAACAATAGTCATAGTGAAACCTTAAACAGTTTATAAAAACTGCTGAAAACTTATGCAAACTGCTTTTGCTCACTAGCACTACCCACTGGGCAAAATATCTATTAAACAACTATAAAGGGACCATTTCATTAAAATACATTACTGAATATGCAATAGCAGGCATAAGTCAGTTTAGAGAAGAAATTTGCCAGCATTAAAAGTGCAATGGTTAAGGGTCATTTTGGAGTGTGAAGTGGCTTAACATTTGTAAGTACAAATCCTGACAAGACCAAACTTAGCCTCTAGACTCTATTGTTGCGTACATTGCATTTTCTCCTATCTGCTTCTCTTTAGCACCTGGTAACTATGAACTCAATGTCTTCAAGCAGAAAGACGTTTGGCAAAATAATTATACTGTTCTTATATGAGGATTGCACAAGGATATACAGATGGTGTAGGTGGGAAAATTATTCATATCCTCATATGAGAACATGTAGGTCACAAGCGGAAAATGGATTTTGTTTAATTACATCTTTATAATTAAGTTGTTTTTTAATGATGTGCAATATTTTATTTACTTTTTTAGCGTAAAAATCTTGTCTAATTGACATTAGCCTGTTTTCATTCAGTCAATAACTTCCTACCGTACACTACACTACACTGCCATGCCACTAACTCATGAATGTGGTGCCAGTGAAAACCAACTCATGTTTCAACTTTATGTAAAGCGAACAATGCAGCAACATATTAGTCCTTTAGTCCATCCAGCTCTCTGTTATCTTGTACATTGTATAGTCTCTGCTCTTACTGGCACAAATGCATTACTGTATGTTGAATTCTGGAAGTTTGGGTCCAAACTTTGTCGTGTCCACTAACTTTAAATTGGATCTTTCATTACTATTGCACTGAACATAGCTGTAAAATGGTACATCATAAAATCAACTCTTGGGAAAAAAAAACTGCCATGATAACTGATGGTTAACTGAACCAATAGCTTAAGACCATAAAATCTAAAAATAAATAAATATCCCACAGAGTGATACACCCAGACATAATTAAGTAGCTTAAATAACTGTTGTGTTGCTTTATTTATTTTTTTTAAAGGTCATCTGTCAATCACTATGATGTGCTAAATTCCTATCATACACTTTGATAAACTATTGTCCCAAAAAAGAAAGCACACCACTTTTTAGAATGTATTTGTACTCAGTAGCTAAGTATACGATCTCCGTTCACAGGAATTAAGGGACCCAAATGCATTCCAACATGATAGCGTCCATGTGCACAAAGTGATGTTCGCAAATACATGGCTTGTCAAGGTTGATGTGGAAGAACTCAAGTGGCCTGCACAAAGCCCTGACCTCAACCCCACATTAATGCCTATGGGATGAACTGGAACTTCTCAGGCCTTCTGACTCGACATCAGTACCTGACCTCACTAATTCTCTTGTAGCTGAATGCACAAATCCCCAGAGTCACACTTCAAACTTTGTGAATAACTTTACCGGAAGAGTTTTATGATGGCACAGGGGGGCATTAAATCTGGTATGGGATGTTTAAAAAGCACATATAGATATAATGATCAGACATTCACAAACACTTGGTCATATAATGTACATGATAAATATAGCACTCGCTGAGTAACCCTCGTTCTTTGATTTGGCTGCTACCCAAGCCGATAGTCAGACCAGCTAAACCACAGTGTTGGCAGCTAAATATAGTGGGAGTTTCCCATGTGGAGGGAATGAGATTGCCTCTGTTGACAGATATTCCCCGCTAACACTTGCACTTATGTACATACCTTAAAATCCCTAAATGGCACTGCAGACACAGTGACGAATTGTTCCACTAGTTTTTCAAACCGAGTGCACTTTTATGGAATTTTTGATTCACAGTGGAAGGAATTTCTTATGTGAAAACATGATCTGATGGGTACCATACACATCCACATTTACTTTGCCTACATTCCTAAATTAAACATGTTAGCTGCATGTCTGCTTCATTTTTCACTCATTCATCACCGGCTACCTTCACACGCGATGATCCTTTGATAAGCCTTCTCATGAGTATACACCTGTTAACAAATCTACCTGGTGGACTGAGTTGATAATGTTTTTAATTGCATGTTTGTTCAGAGGCGTTTCTCTCACGCTGACTTTTGACTGCAGAATTTCTGTAAACTTGTTAGTATTAGTGGTAGTTTGGCATGCCTGGGCACAGTGCATGCTATAAGTGTGTGGGTGATGTGGGCTAGTGGCCTAATGTGTGCCAAAAAGCAAACTATCTATTCACATGAGAGGAGAAAGTTTTACACTAGGCTAGATGTAAAGGTAAAGACTCATATAAACAAATTGGAGTGTGAGGAATGTGTGCTTTTTTTTTTTTTTTTACCACTGGCTGCTACATAAAGTACCTTAGACTGCTGTAGTACTGTACAGTAGCATCATGATGTATATATCTTATTGTGACTTTTGCAGTCACAATAATTTGTATGGCTGACAACTCTAGTCATAAACATCAATATAGCCTAAAAATAAGCTTAAGTAGTTGAAATGGTAATCATTGTGCTGATAATTTTTTTTTATAAGGAATGCAAACATAAACAAGGGCTAACTATATGCCTGTGATCTGGAGGCAGTGTTAGCTCTGATTGGAAGGTCAGGGGTTCAAGTCCCAGCACTGTCAAGCTGCCACTGTTGAGCCCTTGATCAAGGCACTTAGCACTATCTGCTCCAGGGGTTCATATCCTGGCTGCCCTGTGCTTTGTACATCACAGTTTCCCAACTGGGATATGTAAAAAACAAAACAAAACAAAAAAACTGTCATGTAAGGTACATGTGGCAAATAATTGAGTCGTAATTACTATACATCCTTGATTTTTTTGCCATGAGGTCATTTATCATACAGTACATGTTTGAAGTTAGATGTTGTATTGTATCATGTTGTCCACTTGTCTTTAAACTTGCACCTAAATAGATTTTCATCAAGTAAAAGTACAACATTACATTATATAACAAACTTTTTTTTATTTGAACATAGATTTTTTTTATATTTACAATATTTACATATTGCACTCTAGCTGGGACGCATATGTGTTCATCACCAGCAACTGACAATAACTTGAATATATAAATAGAGGATATATGACATTCATGTTCAGGGAAAATTCTGACTATATTTTCATAAACAGCAACTTTTATCCCTTTTCTCTATCAAAAGAAATGTCTTATAAATACAATTCATAACTCAATCACTGATTTACCAGGTTTTGATTTTTGAGTACCGGAGGTGGTCAAGAGATTTGGACTAGAAGTTGTGTCTGTTGAAAAATACAGTGAATAGTAACATGTTTTCATAAACAATAAATGTATCTGCAGTACGCTGCACCGTCCACAGATTTGGCCAGTGGCTTTTTTAGCGTCTAAAAGAAGAATCTTCACTTGCACCATTCGAGTTATCAGAAAGTCCAGTGATAACATATGTCAGTCAATAAGACTTCCATGTATTGTATGTCAAACTGTATGAGAGAGTTGGATAAAAATGTGATGACAAATTATGCTTCATAATGACAAATGTTTCTGAGGTGTTTGCCCCCCTGTTCTTTTCCAAGGCACTTTTTTTCTTGGTCCACTTTATTCCTTTAGTCTGCTCAAATCTGCAATGAGATATGACAATTTATATTTAATGAACTTGAATTATTAGGACAATTTATATAACCTGTTCAGACACACATTTCAAGGAACTAAAAAAAAAAATCATATATATTATAATATATACAATATATATTTACATAAGTTATGATTGGATTTAGTTTTGTCATTTGATGCTGGGTTGGTCACTTTATCCGACCTTACGACATTATTTATATAGATGTTCATAAGCCCAGTGGGATACATTAACAGACTGCTTTGAGAATGCAGCAGTTCATATTGATAATCTGTGTGCCTGATAAGGCTGGTTAATATTACTGTGTTTAATATGTCTGTTTGCACTCTAAGAAAACATTTCTTAATGTGATACTACAAACATTCCAGAAAAATTGAACAAGACTGTCTGTATTACACCGAATGCATTAAGTTAAAAATTTACTTGCAAGGTCTATCCATCAGAACACCGCTGACTCTCCGCTAACCTTCTGAGTAACCGCGCACATCTTCTATAATCTACAATGTGTACACATTAAACAGTATGAGCATGAATACATAGCACACAAGTCATGCTGAGCTATGTGATCTGAAACACTGAAACCTTACAAATCCATTAGAATAGCATTTTCAGAACATAAACATATGTGCATGCCAATAGAAATTATGTTTTACATCAAAATATTGTTTAAAAATGTCAACAATATAAACATTGTACGCATTTTAACTAAGTCAGGATAAAAAGAGCTTCTTTAAAAATATCGACATTTAAATAAAAATATATCTTAATAATGATCTTTTCACATTAATATTTATATTAAAATAAAATAAAGCAAGTTAAGTAAGAGTAACACAATAATACTGCAGCTGGATTTCTATACATAACTTGACAAATAAATGTCGTGTAGGGTGATGGCACTTACAGGCTGGAATTGTGCAGTCCCTGGTGTTATGATATAATCTGTAAAAGTGTTTGCTGCATTTTGGGCTAAAATAGAGAGGCCCTGAAACAGAAAAACAACCAGAAACATGCTGAACTGAACATTCTGGCACAGAGACACCAATAAAAAGCATTCCTGTATGATATAGACAGCAATACATATGTTTATGCTAAATGCTGCATTGTTGCTCACCTGTTAAATGTTTTATTAATTTTTCTTTCTGCCGCAGATCTCTGGGAAAGACATCTGTCCAAAATCAATGAAGAACTATTAGCTATGTTACTCTTATTACTGATTACTAATTTAGCCATTAAAACAGTACAGCATTTTTATACATTTTGCAAGCTTTTTCAAGAATGTTACCAAATCATCCTTGTTACTTGATGATATAAATATCATCAATAGATACTGTATAAATAGTTATGAGACGTATTGTAAGTAATTTTGCAAGCAAGTTATAAGTTGTGCACCAGTGTCCAAAGTCATGGCGATCAAAGTAAAAAAAAAAAAAGGTATTTGTGAAAAGTAGGCTGAAGGCCTGTATTTTTTATGACTTTATCATTTTCTATGTTATTATAATTTAGAGCAGGTGTGGAGGTTAACATATATTCACTGGTCATGTTGTAAGGAATACCTGTACATTTAACAATTCATGCAATTATCCAACCAGCCCATTATGTGGCAGCATCTCAGAACACACAACACGTCAAACATTAAGGTGCATTGAAAAACACATCAAGTTACTACAGTACACCTGTCCGCCAAGAACAGGCATCTTATGCTACAGTAAGTACAGGTTCACCAAAACCGTGCAGGTTGAACCAGATTGTGGTTATTTGAGTTATGATACCCTTCCTGCCAGCTCAAACCTGTTTGGTCATTCTCCTTTGATCTCTTTCATCGTCAAGGCATTTCCACCCACAGAACTGTCACTTGTTGTCCACCAACAACCATCCCCCAGTCTAAGTCACTAAGCTCACATTTTCCTCATTGTGATGTTTGATCATGAACATCCTATAAACAGTAATGGAACACAAGTGACGATTAATGTGCCTAATAATTAAAGAGTTGAATTGTGTTCAGAAGATATATACTATGGTCATAAAATCAAGAGATTTTTAGGGCAGATTAAAAAAAAAAAAAAACTCCCTGAACCTGTCAAATAATAGTGTGTCAAAAGCAGGGGTATTCAAAACTTGGCATCCTGAGACACCTTTGAATAAATTCTTCACACCTTCTTAAAATGGTCTGATGAACATAACACAACTGTTTAAATATTAAGATTCATATCTATAAGTTATATACCTATATTGTGACTATGTGTTGTGTATGTATAAAGCACTTTCCACCCAAATTTGCATTGTGTAGCTAGATGTTTTTTTTTAAATTGAGATGGCGATCAAAAATACATTTACAAATCACAATTTATGATTAACAAGTCGGTTAATAAAAAGACGTCCTAACAATAAAAACGCTATAGTAATATCCTTGATAGTGCTGACTTGATTTCCAGCAATTACGTAATGCCCTTGTATACTGTACATTTCGTATAATTGTTAAATTTTAAACATTTATACATTTTATATTACACATTGTATATTTTGCTGTTAAAATTGCATAACTATATATCTGTATTCTCTTGTATTATTGCAGGAAAATCTATCTATCTTCTAGATATTTTAGCATTAGGCATTTCACTGCGTATCATACTGTGTATGGCAAATCAAATTTTAATTTTAATTTGATATGTAAAAAAATAAATTACTTAAAAATATTATTGTTAATAATAATACTAATAATAATATTTATTATTAAATATTATTAATAATATTTGATTTAATAATAATAATAATAATAATAATAATAAATCAGGGATTGCCTGGTCATGATCCCACTCAGGGAACCTTTGATGAAGTGAAAAGCACCCTATATGTGTCCTATAAAAGAAATGTATGCTCATTCGACTTTACCCAGGATCTGGTCGTGCTGATTGGATTTGTTGACTTCGTTCACTTCCCTCGACTCTACGGAGTATTCCGTCTTGCCTGGAGGCGGAGAGTGTGCCTGATGCTCGGCCGCTTCTCTCCCGCTGTCCGTGAGCAGCTGCAGCAGGCTGGTGGAGCGCGCGGACGCAGAGCCGCTCTGTCGGCTGTATCCGCCGCTCATGATGAGCAGCGCGAGTGCAGTGATGACCGGCGCGCGCAAGACGCTCATACTGAAGCGCAGGTGAACTTGAGGGGTTTGAACTTCTGTCCTGAACGAAAAAACCCACAAAGCACACACGATAGATAGTGAATTGAAAAATAAAAAAACGTCTGCGTTTAGACACCTCGATTTTGGCAACTTCCACTCAAATGCGCAAAGCTTTAAGCGTCCCATTACGCTCGGGCGTATTTAGTATAAGCTACATCGCGCGCGCGCATCAGTATGACGATAGCTAATTCGAAAGTTTATTTTGCAATGACACGGTGCAATCTGAAGGAATGACTCGAAGGAATTTAGCTCAAGTTACGCCCCAGCCAATGGCTTTCCTTTCCAATGCTCCTACTTGGCATGAAGTGTTGACGTGCCAAAGACTTGGCTGGAAAACTACACAGCAGGAATGGTTAAGAATTTATCTCAAATAGGCTAAACGCCCGAACCCGTGTCCAACTTGTATCAACATGTGCATGTTACTAAAGTAGTAATAAATAAGCATAAATCCTTAAAACAAACGCTGACACATTTTACGCACAGCTTTATTATTACCTGTTTGGCTACTGTCACGGTATTTTGGTGTCCTCCCGGTGTGTTAGCGGATTAATACAGTAATGTAGAGTTCCTGTCTGAAGGGGGTCTCCGGTTAGAGATCTAGCGCACCATGGCAGAGAGACACAGTACCCAGTCTCTGCGTTTATAGGCTCCGTTTCAAGGCGCCTCTGGTCATTCGTTTAGTTGCAAAGTGAGTGAGGAGTGAGAGAAAGCCGGTGACTTTTCCTTTTTTCTTCTTCCTCTTCTTTTTTCCTCCTTCTCCTCCGACGCGTCTCTCGGGGATCTTTGTGTCACATTCATCCGACATGAGTTCCCTCGCTTTTTATCCTGTGCTGCAGACGTAAGGACTCGTCCCATGCGGATTGTCCCGGTTTTTTTTTTTTTATTATTCCGATCACCGTGTCATAACTGCTGCACTTGCAAGTGAAGTGGTTTTCCCCTGCACTTTCTAACAGGCTGTTCATTCCCTTAAATCTCTCTATCCATTTCTAACCATGTACTCAGAATAGTATTTTAATTGCGCGCGCTCTCTTTCTCTCTCTCTCAAGTAGTAGATACCGCAATCAATCGATTCCTATTTCACTTCGTGCATTACGGAAAAGCCGCAAGAGAGAACTCAATTAGGCGCAATTTCACCCGTATGCGCGTGTGGCGCACGGAGCCGCTCGTGTCGTGACAGATTCAGGAACAAGGAGGAGAGAACAGCCAGCCCAGGGTGCATTATCTGCTATCGTTTACTCCATCCCAACATTACCACTCCCTTTAAGCATGTAAAAAAATGTTCACTCGTATTTTACTCTCCTCCCCGTTTTAGCCTCCATTTAAACAGTCACGGGGAGGTATCACGTTTACATACCACCAGTTCCCTTAGGTAATCATAATCAGGATTATAAAGCTTTGGTACTATTATTACACCTAGGTGGAGTGCCGCAGATTTAACAAGGGACGACGCAGGGCGTCATTATTGTAGGCTTGTGCCCTATCATAAGACGAACAGTGGCTCAACAGTGCCACACAGTGAGTCTACGCAGGCGTCAATTTATTACCCGGCAGTTCTTTTAGTAGGTTATTGTATAAACCCTAGCAACAAGTCTAACAATCATGCAAACTGTTGTTGTTGTTTTTTTTTTTTCAATTCTTGTGCTTCAGTGCTTGTAAAACTTTATGATATTTCAGGACAAAATCTATATTAGGAACCCCCTCATACAGTACCATGCAAAAGTTCTGATTTATTTTCTGCATTCTAAAACCATACTGATTTTTTTTTTTTTCAAAACTATGAAATAACACATATGACATTAGGTGATTAATAAAGTAACAACAACAACAACAACAACAACAACAACAGTCAGTTGTTATTTTAAGACATGATGGTCAGCTGTTCTGGAACAGTATTAGCAAGTACATTTTGCCATCAATCACCATGATGAAACTGGCTCTCAGGAATACCATCCCAAAAAAGGTAAGACCAAAACTTACCTCTGCTGCAGAGAAGAAATTAATTTAGCCTCAAAAAATCCCCAGTTAACAGCACCTCAGATTAAAGCTATTATAACAGGGTTAGGGTTAGGCTAAGGCTAATTATGAGGTTATATGAAGGTTTTGCAGAACACAAGTAGCCGACATATCTTAATATCAACTGCATCAAGGAGATTATGGCATATTTTGGATGCCTTAATGCATTTTTTTTTTTACCATGTAGAAAGAAATAAAAAAAAATTGGGAAAGACCATGGAATTAGAAGGTTTGCCCACTCACTTGCAAGTTCATACCCCTTGCCAGTAATGATTTCAACTGCTTTTTCCCCTCAGAACTGACCTAATTCCTTATGGCATATCTAACTTGCCACAACCATTTATACAAGCCAGAATGAATCCAGGCTTTCATGGTGGTTATGTTTTTCCAATCCTCTGTTGTTCAATTTTTGTGAGCCCATGCAAATTGTAGCCTCTGTTTCCTGTCCTTATTAACAGGAGTGGAATCCAGTGTGGTCTTCTGCTGCTGTTGCCCATCTTCTTCAACATTTGACAAGTTATGCATTCAGAGATTCAACAATGCATTTTTGCCCATATAGCTGACACTCACTGGATGTTTTCTTTTTTCTAACCATTCACAGTAGTTGTTCATGAAAATCTCAGTAGATCAGCAGTTTGGGAAATATTCAGAGCAGTCTTTCTGGCACCAACAACCATGTCATATTGAAAGTCACTTACTCACCTTTATTCTTCATTTTGATGCTTGGTTTGAGCTTGCAACTCAATGCATCCTTAAATGCATTGAGTTGCTGCCATGTGATTAGACATTTGTGCTAACAAGAAGTTGAAGAAGTGTACCTAATGAAGTGGCTGGTGGTAGTATGTGCAAACTCACATACTTGTTCTGTTCTGTGAACATTCATGATTTTACTGAAGTGTGCCACTAGATGGTGTGCCAAAGGTGTGGCAGTGAAAAGAATATGAATATATATATTTTAAAAATATGCATGCAGCCATGTTCGTAATTAACATACAGTGGCAAGAAAATACTTTTGGAATTTCATGGTTTTCTGCATTAATTTGTCATTAAATGTGATATGATCTTCAGCTAACTTAAGAGTTTTGACAAATATAATGTGCCTAAAATTATTCTGCAAAAAACATCTAATCTTCATGTCATTATTGAGAACAACCATAAAAGGTTCTTAGTGCTAAAACTTCATAGTGCTAAATTGACTAGGCAAATTGAGACACTTTGAGACTGTGGACGCTCAGTCAAAATGAACCAAAGAGCACAACGAATTCATCAATAAGCTTGCAGTCATAGAGGGGACGGTGAATTCCCAAGTGTATCAAAAAGAATTCAGCATAATGTAAAAATGTCTGTACATCAGCTAAAAGTCTGTAGAATTTAGGTGAGCAAGTCCACAAGAAAAGTTAGAGCCCAGACCTTAATCCAAAAGAAATGCTATGGAATGACCTAAGGGAGAGTCATACACATTAGACGTCCAAAGAATATGACAGAGCTAAAGCAGTTCTGCCAGGAAAGATGGGTTAAAATTCCTCTTGAACGATGTGCAGGTCTGACCACGGCTACAGGAAGTGCCTAGCTGAGGTTAGTTAATTTCAAGGGTTCACTTACTTTTTCCACTACCATTGAAGGTTGAATGAGAATGTTCAATAAAGACATTAAAGATCTTGTATTTAAGTATAATTTGTATTTGTACAAATACATAACATATTTCTAGCATAAAAGTATTAATAAAAACTTTGGATGGCACAATGGCACAGCTCCTTTGTCCCAGATTATATCTGTATAGAGATTCACTTTGGAGATTCACAAAAACACCTGTGTGACTAAATTTCCTCTGGGTGTGACATTGCGTGCTAGATAGTGCTGTGATGAAGGTTAGTAATACATGTACATGTAGAAATATAGGAATATTCCTTGTAGTAGTATAGTAATACTTAACTATTAAATAGTATTCATAGTAATATTTTCCCCCTGCCTTATATTAGCATCCCCTGGTGGAATGTGATGGTGATTTTTAATCACAGTAGTATCAGAGCCAATACTAATGATAAGATTTAAAATTTCACCCATTAATTCTTCCTGACTTACTTTCTCGTTATCCCTCACATTTCTCTCTACATTTATATTTCACTTCCATCCAACACATCTATTTCACAACATGTCCAATTCCCTTATTTTTCAATGATACTTATTTACTTCCACTGTGCATTTGCAGAGTTAGTATTTATTCTGAAACAAAGTCTTCCTGCCACCCCTATTTTTTCACCTGGGCTCTTATATGGGTGATGCTTTATAAGCTGGCTTCTGCAATGTAAAATATTCATTAAGCAGGCATAAAAAACTACAACAGCAGGAAGACATTAGATTACACAAGTAAGGACATGTAGTAAGTCACTTAACTGTGTACACTAAATTTTAACCTGTTTCGTATTACTCAATACATTTGTGTCTTGTGCAAGATGGGTGTAACGATACATAAAATGTAATAATAACTCTCCTAAGAGTTTAGGAGTTTAGGAATGATAGTAGGGACTTTGAATGTTGGGACTATGACAGGGAAGGCAAGAGAGTTGGTTGATATGATATAGAGAAGGAAGGTGGATATACTGTGCATCCAGGAGACCAGGTGGAAAGGTAGCAAGGCTAGAAGCTTAGAAGCAGGGTTCAAATGTGTGGATAGGAAAAGAAATGGAGTAGGAATTATTCTGAAAGAGGAGTTTGCAAGGAAAGTTCTAGAGGTGAAGAGACTATTAGATAGGGTGATGAGTCTGAAGCTGGAAATTGAAGGGGTGATGTTCAATGTTGTTAGTGGTTATGCCCCATAGGTAGGATGTGAGTTAGAAGAGAAGGAGAAATTCTAGATGAAGTGATGCAGAGCATCCCCAGAGAGTGGTGATTGGTGCAGACTTCAATGGACATGTTGGGGAAGGGAATGCAGAGGTGATGAAAATGTGAAGGGCAGGTTTAGTCTTCAGGACAGGAATGTAGAATGACAAGTGATGGTGGACTTTGCAAAGAGGATGCAAATGGCAGTAGTAAATACTTTCTTCCAGAAGAGGCAGGAACATAGGGTGACATACAGGGTATATGGAGTATATACAGGGAGTGTATACAGGGAAAGAGGCTAGTTAAGAAGAAGTGGGACACTAAGAGGACTGAAGAGAGTAGAGGGTACAGGGAGATGCAGCATAAGGTGAAGGTAGAGGTGGCAAAGGCCAAACAAAGAGCATATGAGGACAGGCTGGACAGTAAGGAGGGAGAGGTGGATCTGTACAGGTTGGC
>JAQQZT010000005.1:19278696-19305579 GCA_030068275.1 Clarias platycephalus
TTCTCCCCGTGCTTGGTGGGTTTCCTCCGGGTACTCCGGTTTCCTCCCACAGTCCAAAGATATGCAGGTTAGGCTGACTGGCGTTCCCAAATTGCCCATAGTGTGTGAATGAGTGTGTGAGTGTGTGTATGTGTGCCCTGCGATGAATTGGCACCCTGTCCAGGGTGTACCCTGCCTCATGCCCTAAGTCTCCTGGGATAGGCTCCAGGCCCCGCGACCCTGAATACAGGATAAAGCGGTATAGAAGATGAGTGAGTGAGTGTACTTCAAATATATTTCAGTAGTTCCAGAGAGTGAGAAAATGCATGAATCTAAACAAAATGCAGTTTTGATCCATCTAGAGATATACTCTACCTAAGAACTCAAATTACCATTAAATAGTATCCTAATGTTTCATGAATACTGGTGATTTTCTTCATTTTAAATGGTTCTCATTGTGTTTAACATGTTAATTTGCATTCATGGAAAATGTACTGTATCTTAATGCATTATATGGGTTCATCTAAATTAACTGGCTGTAGTCAAGGTCATGAAATTGAGGCTGTGGTTAAAAAATATTTCATATTTTTCTGTTTTAATGGAAACATCTTTGATGTACAAACACTCTATTACGTACTGAGGGCAATTGTGTTGATTCATCAAAGTTAAGTTGATTTTAATTCAAGCATGTTCCACTAAACTACTGTACTGTATGTGGAAATGTTTAAAGGGCTGAATACGTATGCAAATCACTATAACTGCAAGAAAAAACAAACAAATACAATTTTTTTTATTAAACTTTAAATTGAAAATCTAACCAAGCCAAACTTTGCTCTGTGTGCAGTTTAAATTTAGTTAAGTGCTCTCTAAGTTACAGCCTGTAGGCAGATTTTGCTTCATTATAAATATTTCAATATTTATTGTATTCAATACTTAAGTGTACTTAAGTGTACATTTTGTTGTTTCTTTCTATAACACATCAAACTTTATTCATCCCCTTTATAATAAAAGTATCATATCAAAGTATCAAATCCATTTTTCCTTTAGGGGCCAGTATGGTATTTCTTCTGAGGTGAAACAGAGTCTGGTTCTGCGAGATTCAGTGAAGATTAACAACAGATATTTCAACATAGATGGTATGTAACCTCAAATGAAAAAAGTGTTCCTATATGTTATAATTACCTAGCTACACGTGGGTGACAATGTAAAGAAAAAAAAGTTTGGATAATTGTGCTCTCATGGTTTGTGTCCTGTTGTTCCCTTATAGCAAATGTATTCAAATGCTCCCGTCATGAGCCCAACTTATTTATATAAATGTAATCATTTTGGTTTATCTTTGTATTCTGTTAAAATGTTTCAATTCCAAATGCATAAAGGTTTCAGGGCTTGAAATGGACATAAGAATTATTCATACCATACATGTAGTTTAAATGTGCAAATAGGCACAACGTTATTCTGACTAAACACCTCTACTCAGTAATTAAACATTTCCCATCACCAAATCTCAATGACTCACTGGAAGGTTTGATGAGGATGAAAATACAGTAATGGAAATCATATGCGTTGACCGTTTAAGTCACCATTCGTCAACCAATGTGAACACCAGTGGGAGATTTTAGATTGATATAAAGTGATCACCAACACCATAAGGATTTTTCTATCCTCTAGTAGTTTTCCATAGACTAGTGATTTCATCAAGCACATTTCTTTTTTGATCAGGTAAATCTGAGAAACCACTTTTCCAAGAAGAACTGGAAGACACATCCTTTATCCAGGACAAAGAGGACATTGTTACCCTGATGAAAACCCTCAATGACCTGCCTCGCTCAGGAAAGAACCGGGAGAGGGCACGTCTATTCCATAAACTTGTTTCGCAGATCCGTGGAATGAAGAACAAGACCTTGTCGTTAGCTGTTGAGGAGATGACAGGGATTTCCAAATGGCTGACCTGGCAAACTCTGCTCCAGTGTGGAACCAGTGAATGCACTAGTGCCATTTTGCAGATCCTGAGAGGTACTGATGAACCAGCTTGGGAGGTAGATGCCATAACGTATGCCTTGAGTCTTCTGCCTCAAGAAAGTCCACAGCACCTTATAGACATGCTTAGCATGGCCCAGTACCGCCAGAGCAAGCCCATCATGTATGCTCTTGCTAACACAGTGAAAGAGTGAGTATTTTAATTTTTGTTGTCTAACACTTTCCTCATGCAGAATTTTTTAACATGTAGAACACGTAGTTAATGTGCAGAAGATAAATCACTATGTAAGATGATTTTAATTTCTTGCTGAATATGTTTAAATGTGTGTTTTTATAGAATCTCCCAGACTATTAATGCTCCTGGGGTGAAAAATGTAGCAGAGTTTATGGAGTTTATGCTGGGAGACTGCTTAGGAGATGAGGATAAAACCTTTCTCACACTGAGGGTACACACTTGCATTTCTAGCCGATAATTGAAGTAGAATTATAATTTAGATAAGTTCGATAACTGTAAATATGTGACCACTGAGAAACCCTGAAAATAAACAGAATTGTTTTGCAGGTCATTGGTGTCATGGGGAAATATATGGAAGGCTTTCCATCACTAAAATCTAAACTGTTAAGCTGTATGCGCCAGCAGGATGCTTCTTTGTCAGTACAAAAATCAGCTATCCATGCTTTCAGACTGATGGAACTTGACTCTGATGTAAGTCAAATATATAGCCAAGGTTTATTCCTGAAAATAATGCTAATTAAGTACAGTCATTTCCAGAACATTACCTTTTACATTGTTGTTTAATTTCCAAAACGTTCCATTTCCATCATAATTTCAGTGTTGTTTTTATTTATTTATTTTGATTGTTCGTTTTTGTCATGGCATTCAGGTAACCAACGCCCTGTTAGAGCAGTACAAGGACCCTCAAGCACCAGCCCAGAAACGTATTGCTGCATATTTAATGTTAATGAAGAACCCTGATGTAGTAAAAGAGGTGTTGAAGACACTGAAAGATGAGAAGGATTTACAGGTCAAGAGCTTTGTTGTGTCTCACATCACCAACCTATTGAACACAGATGATCCCAATCTCCAGACGTATGTTCGACGAGCCTATACATCTTATTATGTTTTATACAGAAATGCATTACAACTACAACTACAGGAAAGATTTTTCCATTTTCCTCTCTATATTCTCACTGTTTTGTCTTCATGTCTTACAGAGCGAAGGATTACATTAAAAAAGCTTTGGAGAGTGATGACTTATCTCCAATGGATTTCACCAAGTTTTCTCATAATTACAAGATTAATGTACCATGGACTGGTTCTGTAGAGAGCAATGTCATCTTTGACTCTACCAGTTATATGCCCAGAGAAGTCACATTGGCAACTACCCTCGATATTTTCAACTTTGAGCTACTGGAGGTATTGTTTTTTCCAGTTTGTTATGTTAAATAATGCTCTTTTAATGTCCTTAAATAAATGTCATCTTGTTTATTTAAGATTGGTCTGGAGGGAGAAGGTTTTGAGCCAACCATTGAGGCCCTGTTTGGTGAAAATGGATTATTTCCTGATACCATCTCCAAGGCTATGTACTGGGCAAAAGACCAGGTTCCACCTCAAATCAGCATGGTTCTCGAGAAATGGATTGCTCCCTTGAAAGACAGTAGAAAGAAGAGAGAGGTATACTAATAACAAAAAAACATAATGTATAGTGGAAATATATTTTTCATGTTGAATAGATTTTACAGACTAGTTTCCCTACAGATTTCCCAAAACATTTTGGAGCAGATTAAGAACAACTTCGAGAAGTTTAAACAAGACCTCAAATCCCTCAAAGAGAACAAAGATGCCCCTAAAGCCATGGCTTACCTCCAGTTCATGGGAACAGAATTGGGATATCTGAAGACAAGTGAACTCACTGGCATTCTTGGAAATATGATGATGTACACAAATCTTTTCATCAGGGACATTTTATCACAAGTATGTAATATAAGAATCCAAAAAAATATATAAATTCCACTGCACCAGCTGATATACTATACAAGTATTTCTAAATCTTAAGTGTTTCTGTTTCTAAAAACTAACATCATACTTCTCTAATATCTGCAGTCTCTACAGAAACTGTTATCTGCAACAGATAATGAGGTTTATGCCCACTACATGTTCCTGGATGAAGCCTTTATCCTACCCACAGGTTCTGGTTTCCCTCTGAAGTTCTCTTTGGCTGGAATTTTTGCCCCTGGTGCAACTGGAGGCCTGAAGTTAAAAGCTGGCATGGTAACCTTTTTACTAACTTCTCAATTCTCAAATAAATTTAAAAGACTAAATTACATACTTATATACTTCGTATTTTGTAGTTAAGAAGTTAAAGTGTTAAGAATATACATTTGCAATTACTTTATGGGGTTAAGTTTACTGTCGATATAATAACAACACTTGTCAGTTACAAATTATACACCTACTGTATCAGCCATAACGTTAACTTCACAAAACATTAACACATTAACATTATCAATGATATACTGTACCAGTCAACTGTTGACAGGATCATGGGTACCAAGGCTCACCCATGCCCATGTTAAAGGCCAACCTGTCTGGTCCAAACCCACAGAAAAACTAATTCTGCACAATTTCCCAAAAAAAGACAATGCTGGCCACAATAAAACGGCACCAGAAGTCCAAGTGCATCGTAACCTGCACTCAAAGAGACCAAGGCCTCCAAAGTCCCTAAATCCCAATCTGATTGACCATCCGTGGGATTTGGCAGACAAACAAGTTTAATCCACGGGCGCCCCACCCCACAACATCCAAAGGATCCACTGTCAACCTCCTAGTGCCAGACACCAGAGCACACCCCCAGATTCCCTGTGGAGTGGAATAGAACTCCTGTATGCCAGCACTGCATTGTACAAATCCTACAACAGTGATCCACTCAAAGACGAAAAAACAGCAGAATATTTTTTAAACTGTAATATTTTGAATTGTAATACTATGGCAGATTGGTGTATATTTGGGTAATCTTTTACTTAGATGTTTGGGAATGCTGGATAAATATGCGCATGCATACAAACTGGAGCTGTCATGTAATTTGATATATTTTTTATCATTGTCAACAGCGTCAACTCGCATTCAAGCCATCAATGGGAGTGGAGTTTGTTACCCAGATGGGTGTCTATTTCCCAGAATTTATTGATGCTGGTATTAGAATGCACACGAATATGTACCATGAGAGTAGCCTGGACTCGGAAATAACATTGAGGCCCAACCAAGTCAAGTTTTCCTTCCCTGTGACCAAGGAGAACACCGATCTCCTAAGTATCAGGTACGACAAAAGTCATATTTAAAATACATATTTATAACAGTAACAGTTGCTCTCCTAACAACATGCTCTTTATATGATTTATGATGTAATAAGAAAGCACACATTTCTGTAGATAAATATATCATACTATAAACTGTTTTACTGTAAATGAAAAAGTAAGAGAGAAAGTGGAATAGGTCTAGGAAAAGTCAATCTGTGTAAGATGGTTTTCTAGAACTACAGTAGGGATGGCTGTTCCTGCTATACAGATGTACAGAATGTACATGCCACACCTAGTCTAAACAACATAATGACCTTTTTGCTATCTGTGATGGACATTTATGACTAAGAAACATGACAATGAAATGATCTTGATAGTATAAGATATAACTTACAGTGAACAATATTGAATTTATAAACTTATATGATGTTCTCTAAAAACAGCAATGAGCTCTTTTCAATCACTTCCACAACGGCCAACAAAGTGTCTCCTAATGAAGAAGATAAAACTGACTCCACACAATGCAGCCCCATCTTCCCTGGAATGAAGTACTGCACTGTACTTCGCTACTATAATGCCAACTCTGCCGATTCCCCCTATTTCCCCCTAACTGGAGAAAGCAGGTAAGTCAACATCACACACCTTGTACTGTATATTCGTGTCATGCATTCACTGTGTCTCAGATCTGAAATATAGTTGGGGAGAGAATTCAGAATACTGAGCATTTTAAATACTGAATGCGACAGTGTCTCTTATTGTTGACTGCAAATATAATTTCACGTTGAAATAATACTAACGATTATTGCAGTTGATATTACGGCATTGTTCATAAAATCTCTGGTGTTTCATATAATTCCTCAAGATATGATAGATATGATAGATATGATTATTTCAGTGATTTGTTTCAAATAAATAAACATTTCTTTGCATTTTTAATGAAGAAAATCTATGACAATGAGGTGCTGTTTCTAACATACGGAGTAAAATTAAATCATATAGACCTCATAACAATGATGATTGATAAAACACTACACTCAAGTACAAACTTGTTTTAAAACCATGATCCTTATGCAAGACTAACAACTGCAAGATTCTTCAGTAATGCATTTAAATGTGTTGATCTTCACTTGATCAGTGCTTTTGTGTGGAAGAATTACCACCACCTACTTTTTTTTTTATTTATTGATCACAGTCTGAGAGTTAAAATTTTACAGACTTTTAAAGTTTCTTTGAAAAACCATTTCCTCTCAGGTTTGCAATAGAGCTTCAGCCCACTGGGGATGTATCAGAATACAGTGCAACTTTCTCTTATGATGTCTTGAAGGAGGGCAAGGAAGGTCGCCATAAGGTTGACACACTGGTTGCTTCTCTGAAGGCTGACGGTAAGTCATCCAAGATGTTTTACCAAATATTCATTGTTTCATTGCACATCTACAGTACATTATTAAACTGTTATGATTTGGATTGGGTATTTTGTTAGGTTCAAAACTCTTGAAACATCAGAGATGGGTTAAGCAGTTCATTCTCTTTGTATACCAAAATAATGCCTACATTCAACTTGTTCCTTTTTAGGCACCACACCTACAGTGGCTACTGCTACTTTGAAATATAACCGTAACAAGAAAATCTTTACCAGTGAGCTTCAAATACCAGACTTTGATGTTGAGGCGGGTATTAAGCTGGCACTCTTGGATAACACTGGCAAAGGGAAAAAGATGCATGGTATTACAATTGATGTAAGCAACAAAAAGAATCTACAGCTGTCCTTGGTTGGACGTGCCAGGTATGGTGTAAGCTACTATCATTTAAAATAATTAAACTAATACAATAATACGCACTAATACAAAATAATTTCACTTTTTTTGCCACATATTATACGATCTTAAAAATGAATGTATTTGCTTTAGGTCTGATTGTAAAAGGTTCAGCTGATGTTCTGATTAAATATGAATAATCTTGATTAAAAATGTATATTTTCATTAGTAAAATTTTAATTGTTATTATATGTTCAAGTTACATTTCATGATGTTTGAATTTTTCTGTCTTCGTGCAGACTGGAGTCTATGTCAGATGGGATGCTAGAACTAGAGATGTCAGTACCTGCCCTACAGTTGGATGCTTCTGCCACAGCCAGTCTAAAGAAATTGAATGGCCTTGTTTTACAACTTGAAACGGCTTTTAACGTCCCACAGGCTTCGACGTTGCAGAAAGCCATTCTGAGATATGGTATTATTAATGCATATTGTTTTACTGTTTATAACATAAAAATTAAAGGATGTATCTTCTTTATGCACTGTCTATGCTGCACTGTGTTTCACAGATGAGAACAAGATTGAGCTGGAAATTAAATCAGACATGAACTCTGAGGTTGCTAAACTTATCCCAGACATTGAAAACACCCGCAACCAATTACAGTTATTAATTGATGACATCCTTGATAAAAAGGTGGCCAAGACTGATATGAAACTTCGACATATTGTTTCAAAAGTTATAGAGGTAAGTGTTAAATAAAATTATTTTTTATATTTTAGGCTTTTATAGAACAGGCATGTGTGATTCTTGTTCTTGTGTAATTTTAACAGTTGAAAAGCTTGATCATTTTAATGATAATTTTTTTTACTATGTGATTATTTGATTTTATGTGAAAAATTATTTTGCAGAAACGATAAATATATAATATTGATTATATTACTGTTACGACATTTAATATTTTTTATTTATATTCTTGTTAGATCTTAACATTTTGTGTGTGTGTGTGTGTGTGTGTGTGTGTGTGTGTGTGTGTCTTTAGGCAGGTAACATTTGGCTTGACAAATTCGGACAAGATATTCCATATATAAAAAATCTAAGAAGCAAGAGATATATCCCGGAATTCACTCTGCCCTCTCTACCAGAGAATTTGTATTTAAATTCGTGAGTGATTTATCATTAAAATTTTTAGTTAAAACATTTAACAAATGTTAAATGAACATTAACATCATCATAACAAAAACTCATTGTTTTGTTCCTTTTAGTGATGCACTCTTCCGGTACCAGTTCAACAATGGCAAAATGTTCTTCTCACTGCCTCTTCCTCTCTCTGGAATGTCCTCTGCAGAGTTAAACATTCCCTCTGTGTTAACACTCCCATCTGTCAAAGTGCCATGGCTTGGGCTTGATTTGCCTGAAACTAAGTACAGAATCCCTTCCTTCACAGTGCCTGAGAGCTTGGACTACTCATTGCCCTTGATTGGCATGGGAGAGATTTCTGCTAAAATAAATAGCAACTTCTTCGACTGGGAAGGTTCAATCCAAGGGGGAAATTACACAGAAGATGTTCCCAGTTTCATTGCTAAATACAAAGTTATAGCCAACAGTCCTATGACACTTCTTTCACATAAAATTGAAGGTATTTTATATATAATATACATTTAGAAGTTCTGAAAACATACTTAATGCTTCCATTAACATAATTTATGATAAAACAATGCTTTTTTTTTTTTTATCAGTTGATAAATATATTATCAGCAATTGCTTATTATTAAAAATGTAATGTCTATTAAAATGTTCTTTTTTTTCATCAAGGTACAGCTCTAGTTTCTGGAACAGTTGATGACACCTTTAAGATACTTGCAAATGGGTCCTTGAACCACAGTTTCCTTGATGCTAGCTTTAGTTTCTTTGAAAGCATGACTGCTTCCAAATCCATGGCAACTTACAAACTAGAAGCAAAAAGCCCATTTGGATTAGAAACTTCTTTGCATTATTCTACTCAGGCTTCTGCAACAGCGTATGAGCTCACTGCAGTTGGAAATTTGGAAGGACTCTTCCAAATAGGACCCCTGTATGCCAGCACTGCACTGTCCGAATCCTACAACATTGATCTCCTTAAAGATAAAAAAACAGCAGAGTATGTTTTGAGATTTAACTCTTCATTTACCCAGGGCCAAACTGTTACCAAGATAGAATATCACAATGAAGAGTTATCCATTCTGTCCAAAACAAGTGCACATGGGGATGTTCTGAAGCATGTAGCTGAAGTGAAGTACAAAGATGGCCAGCTGTCTTTAAAATCAGATGCTACAGTGACAGCACTTAACAAAGCACTGCAGATTAAGGCTGACCTGCGTATGACAAATGAAGAAGCCAACTTAAAATTTGAGACCCAGGCTCACGATGCAGCAAATCGAGCCTACGCTGTGCTCATGGGCTCTCTGAATGACAAAGGACTTGAAGTGAACTTGGATGGTTCCCTAAACATGGAAAATAGTCATGGAACACACAAAGGTACACTGACTTTTGGAGGAAATGGCTTGGCTACAAGTTGTACAACAACCTTACAGTGTAGTTCAATGACATTTGAGAATGTCTTAAATGCTGGTGTTGATGCAACTGAAGGTGCCTCCCTGTCTCTTATGACTAAAGCATTAGGTCCGGACAGTACAGCTGAGTTCAATGTAAAGGGCAAGATCTCTAAGACTGAAGTTAACTTAAACAGCATTTTAAAAGGCAATGCTTTTGGGGGTGATGCAAGAAACACAATGAATTTGGCCCTGAATGAGCAGGGCCTGAGTGTCTCCAATACTATGACAGGCAACTTACAGAAGATGAAGACTGAAAGCACTCATACACTGACTGTAACACTATGGACCCTGGCATTCCGCTCCAAAACAGACAGTTTCATCTGTGATGGTGCATCGTACAACCATGATATTAATGTTAACATGAAGCCTTTTGTTACATCTGTTCTCTCGAACAATAAAGTTGAGATGTTTGACATCACATTCAGCAACGATGGGTCTCTGAAGTTGGAGCCATTTAAGTTAGAAGGAACCGGCAGCATTACTGGAAAATATAAGGAGGATACCATAAAGACCACTTGTGGAATCGTTTTTTCCGATTTAAGTGGTTCAGTAAAATGTGACTCAACTGGAAAAGTTTTGGAATCCAAGATCAGCCACAACATTGAAATGGAATTTGCTGGATTGTCCTCTATTTTTAAAAGTGAGACCCTTTTAAATTCCAAAGCTTTGCGGCTTGAGCATGTCATCCGTACAATGGCAGTGCCATTCAGCCTTACTGTTGATAGCATTTTGAATATTGATGGATCAGTAAATTGGTATGGTAAGCACACTGGACAATTCAATAGCAAGTTCCTCTTAAAAGGCGAACCTTTTGCAATTGCTAAGTCCCATGACTGGAGAGCCTCATCTACACATATGTTACCAAATGGGAAATCAGCAGAAACTCACATTGAAAACAAGTTTGATGGCTTGTTGATGCCCAATGAGCAGTCCATTCTGTGGATATTCAAGTCTAAGTTAAATAACAATGCATACAACCAAGATGTCAGTATTTACAACAAGGAAGCAGATATGGGAATTGAGCTCTCAAGTGTGCTCCACACAAATCTCTTATCTGGTGGTTCAAGTGACAATTCTTTGGAAATGCAAGAATTCGGCATCTCTGGTTTCCTTAAGTATGATAAAAACAGTAACTGTCACATCATTGATTTGCCCTTCATTGAGAGCCTTCCTGTTGCCTTTGAAAAAATGAAAACCACAACTGTAAATATTCTTGAGTCCCTTCAGCAGTACCTCAATGGTTTGGATATCAATGATTTAGTCAGACAGTTCAGAGAGAACTTGGAAAAAGCTCCACAAAATGTTCGCTACTACATGGAAGAACTTGATCTACAGAACAAATTAAACATGGCTAAGAATAAGGTGATTTCCTTAGCACAAGACTATGCTATTACCTTGGATGATTTAGAAGACTCTATGGAGAAGCTAAAGATTGCTTTAGAAAAAACCTTAATTGGTTTTGCTACCAAAATAAGAGACATTAAGGCCCACATAAAAGATGTTACTGAAAGTGGATCATGGATAAAAATTCTGGAACAAGCTGGCAATGAACTCAAAACCTTCGATGAAAAATATGGCATTACTAGTACAATACTTAAAGTCATAAATGCTTTTGAAGATGTAATCAGTCAGATTGATCTTCAAAAGTTGCCGGACAGCAGCATGACCTGGCTGAGGACGCTTGATGCCAAGTATGATATTAGAGCAAAACTTCAAATAAAACTAACGGAACTAAGGCAAGCAATAGAATCATTTGACATTGCAACGTTTGTTCAGGATTTGATCAACTATATAAGCTCATTTGATCTGGGGCAGTATGTGAATCAGCTGTCTGATCACATCCCAGCTGAAGACATTGAAAAAGTGTTAGAGTCTATCAAGGATGTCATTGTCAACTGGATTGAGGAATATGAAATCTTGGAAAAAATCAATTATGCTTACTCAAAAATAGGTGAGCTGTTTCAGAGATATGAAATTGAAAAGAAGATGGAAATATTAATAGAACAAGCAACCATTCTTATCCAGCAGTACAAAATCCACAAGACTGTTCAGGCAGTGGTAGACAATTTCAAATCTATACCATTTGAATACTTTTCAGACAAGATCATTGAACTACTTCATGCTTTTGAGCGTGAACTGAAATTACTTGATATTAAGCAAAACATTGATGAGTTAAATAATTATATTCAAATGATTATTAAGAATCTCAAGACTTTTGATTATAATGAATTTGTCGACAAAGCCAATGAGAATGTCAGAAAAGTAATCAATTACATTAATGAACAAATAATGCTCTATGAAATCCCACAAAAAATAGAGGCATCCAGGGACTTTCTAAGACAGATGCATGCTTCTACTGTTAAGTATTTGGAGCAACTAAAAAACACTAAGGTCTCAGAGCTTTACAGGATGATTAACAGTGTAATAGACAGAACAGCTTACAAGGATATTAAACTGAAGATCCAGGACACCCTTGAAGATATGAGACAGAGAATCCAGGACATGGACATCAGAGGTGAAATCCGTGTTTACTTGGGAAGAGCAAGTGAATCCTACAACAATATGCTTGCCTACATCTCATCAAAATTGCATGATTTGATTACGATTATACGCAAGGTATCTGGTGAGCAAGACATTCTTACCCAGATTCAACAAGCTATGGAAGAAGTTCTCAGTTTTTTCAAAAACGCTGTAATTGAAATACCAGATTTTACAATTCCATTTACTACACTTCATATTCCTGCTTTTGAAATAAATCTGACCAGGCTTCAAGATATTAATATTCCATCTGACATTGCAATTCCTGAATTCAAAGTTCTGGATTTCATGTATGTGTCACCTATCTCCATTACCTTTGAAGAAATTAAACAGAAGATAATTGAGTTTATTGACCAAATCAAAACAGTTGAAATTCCAGAGCTGGATCCCGAAGCCACATTTGGTGACCTAAAAGCACTTTATTGGTATTACCTGCCTGACTTTAGTTTCCAAGAGATCAGACTTGTGGAGCTCAAGTTTCCAGAAATTCATATACCAAAATTGAATATGGAAAATTTTGAAATCACCATGTTGCCTATTCCTGAAGTCAAGCTGCCTCATATTACACTAGAACCGTGCATACCTGCTTTTGGAAAGCTGTATGGAGAATTCCGGTTAAATTCCCCACACTACACAGTAATGACAGTGGCAGCAATTGAGAATACAACAACTACAATATTAGAGCCACAGTTCAAAGCTACTCTTACATCAAAGGTTAAGTCAACTCTAGAAGTCCTTGGTTACTCTTTGGATGCAATGCTTCAAATTAAAGCCCCTGACATGAAGAAAATGGTGATCAGTGAGACCATAAAAGCCAACCACGTGGCTTTTACTATCAGTCATGAAGGTTCACTTATTTTTAGTGGCCCATCAGCAGAGGCAACAGCGAAGACAGATGCTAAGGCTACAACTCAAATATATGAGGCTGACTTAAAACACAATGTAGGAATTGTCCTAAAGAATGGAATATCAGTCAATATTGACACAACCTACAACCATGACCTAAACATCCCCACCATGCAAATCTCAAACCAGGCCAGGTTTACGAAAAAGGCTGAGGCTCAGTTTGAATCTGGAACCATCTCTGTGACTTGCAGAAATGTAGGAAGTGGAAAATGGTCAATCAAGGACTATGCTGATGAAGGCATCCATAAAAGCAATCTGGAACTTAGTGTCAATGTAGGTACTGCAAAGCTAACCTTTGACGGTGAGACAAACAGTAAAATCCTGAAAGCAAAACAATCAGTCAAGGCTGAATCTGTCATCCTGAGTCATATTATCATTGATGTCAGTGCTGAGACAGAGACTCCCTTCATGAAGACAAGTGTAATGAAATTGACAGGAAAAGCCCAAATGGAGGGTCTCAGAATTGAACTAACAGCATCACTCAATGCAGAACTGACTGGAAAAGTTAGTGGAACCCTGTCAAATTCTTGTGAATTTTTGGCCCAGCCATTTGAGATCACACTTGACTGCAAAAATAAAGGAAATTCTAAAATAGTCTTGCCCCTTAAACTAACTGGAAAGCTTGATCTCCAGCAAGACTATAACATGATTTTGAATTCTGAAAAACAACATTTGGGTTGGGCGGGTCTAATTCGATTTAACCAGTACAAATATAATCACAACCTCACTTTAGATAACGGTGAAAAAGATGCAGGAATCTATATATCAGTGGATGGTGAGGCTAATCTTGACTTTTTGACTGTCCCACTAACTATTCCAGAGATGACATTACCATGGCTTGAAACTACCACACCCATAATCAAAGACTTTTCTTTGTGGGAGGATTTTGGCCTAAAAAAGCTACTGAGCACACCTCGTCAATCATTTGATATTGATTTTAATCTGCAGTATCAGAAAAACATGGACAAACACACTTTTAACCTGGATCTTAAACCTGTCTACGAATATGTTAATGAAAATGCTCACATCTTGGCTGTACACTTTGAACTTGGACGTGACAAAATCTTTGATGCCTTAACATCTTCTTATAACCAAGCCAGGACTCAATTTGAAAAATTCAATATTGACACATCCAAACAGCCCCCAAGGTATTTTACTGTTCCTGGATACACTGTACCTTTGTTTAATATTGAGGTATCTGCCTTTAGAGCTGAACTGCCTGCAGCCAGCTATTTCATCCCTAAAGAAGTGAGCACACCTAGTTTTAAAGTCCCTATGATGGGTTTCTCAGTGCCCTCCTATACCCTAGTACTTCCATCTCTAGAACTGCCTGTCTTGTATGTGCCTGAGACTCTCAGGGAGCTGACGCTACCTACTTTCACCTTACCAGATATTCAGAACCACATCATGATACCTGCTCTAGGAAATGTGACCTATGACTTCTCATTCAAGTCACCAGTGATTACTGTAAATTCTAACGGCGGCCTCTACAACCAGTCTGACATTGTGGTCAAAGTGGGAGCATCTTCCACCTCTGTGTTCGAGTTCCTTAAGGGTAAACTTGATGGTACAACCAGCATCACTAGGAAAAGGTGTCTGAAAGTGGCTACAACTCTGTCACTAGAGCACATAAATGCAGCATATACCCATGACAGCAGTGTCAGTTTCACCAAGAGGAGTATAGAGACTTCCCTTGCAAATGTTATGAAAATCAACCTGCCTGTTTTTACAATGGATTTGAATCAGCAACTTCGTGGAAATACCAAGACCAAACCTAATCTTGCCTCAAACGTGAAGGTTGAGTACACTTACACTCTACCAGCATTAAAAACTGAAGGAAAAGGAAACATGCAACATAATCTTGAGCTTGACGCACTCTCATCCTATTTCTCTGTGGAGAGTTCTTTGAGGGCAAAGGCAGATGGAACGCTGATGGAAAAGGGGCATTTTACAGAATCTTTAGACAATAATGGAATAATATATCTAAATTCCAATGGTCTACGTTTCACTGTAAAAACAGGATTAATCTCTGATTTTGATTACCAAAAGGCTAAAATCTGGAATGTGGATATGGCCGAGAACCTTGAACTTGAGGCTTCTCTTAGGCGCATTTATGCCACAGCCAATTATACAAATAATAATGAGGTGAATATTGCTTCTTTCTCAACTAATGGAAAGCACACTGCAAAGGGAACTATTGAGTTTGTTCCACTGACAACCATGTCTGCTAGTCTAAATATTGATATATCACAGCCATCTAATCTTGGTCTTGCAAATATAATGGAGAATGTGGAGCTAACTATCACCTCAAGTAAACAGAAGTTAAGCTGTAGTGGCAAGGAACAATTAGGAACAATTAAACATTCCAGTGACATCATGCTGTCCAACGATGAATCTGAGATACGCATGGAGATTGCAGAATCTGTTGAAGGTTATCTTGCATTTTTAAAGTCTGTCAAACTGCCTATCTATCAGAAAAATGTATGGGATGTGATGAAGTTTGATGAGGCTACCAGCCCTGACCAACTACAATTCCTTAATGTTGCTACTCACTTGGTGTATACCAAGAGTACGGATGGAACACTATTTTCACTGCCTGCAAAAATATTCGAAAATGGAATTGTTTTCAATATTCCAAAAACAACATTAACTATACCCGACTGGATGAAGCAAATTCCAGAGATGATACGAGAAGTGGATCAGAGATTTGAAAATGTTGACATGCTTGATTCTGTTTCTATCCCACCTGTCATCACTGTTCCAACTTTTGGCATTCCACTTACAACTCTTCAAGTGCCATCCTTTACCTTAGATCTACAAAACCTGAAAATTCCAGATTCTATCAGCATGGATTCTTTTGATATAACTTTGCCCGGTCTGCCAAAAGTTAAAGTTCCCAGCTTTGAAATCAACACAAAATACATGAGGGACAAAGTGGCTTTCCTGCTTTTGAAGGTGCCTCAATATGAAATCACAATCTCACCATTCACCCTGCCGAAATCGTTCAACATTGGTTATTACACATTTAGTCTGGATGACCCCATTAAAGCAATATGTAACTTTGAGATGCCAGCTATAACAATCCCAGAACAGAAAATTGAGATCCCAGAGATTTCACTTAACATACCTATCAGTGTATTTATTCCATCGTTTGGTGCCCTCTCCACTTCTGTGCAAGTTTCCTCTCCAATTTACAACAATACATGGACTGCAAAAGTAGAGAACAAGGATCCAGGCTTTGTTTACACACTGCAATCCTCATGCACATCCACCATGACCTTCTTAGCATATGACCTGGAAGGTAAGGACTGTTTGATTTAAACAATAACATATCATATATGCACAGAAAATGCCAAATAATATATTCCAGCCATGCTAACTATTATTCTGCACAATCTTTATCCAGCTGTTGCCAATGTCGTATTGGATAATGGAGCTATGAGTCTGGATGGGAAATGCACCTTCTCCCATAATGATGTAAAGGTAAACTGGAAGCAGGATCTCCATCAGAATCTGAGGTAATAATATGTGTATGTGCAAAATGCAGCATGCCTGGCATATTAATCGGTCAACTCTCATGAACTGCTACAGTTCCTGTTGCTTACCGTTTTAAGCTTTTTTTTTTTTTACTTAAGAACACTTAACAAATAGGAAAGATCTGAATAGAGGCTTTTTCAAAATTGTTTTTAAACTGAATTTTGACCACAAAGTTAAAAAAAAAAAAAAAAAAGGTATTGGTGGAAATTGAGTTAGTGACATATTCATACATTTATATTAGATTGTAAATTGTGTACTAGTATATTTCTGTAATACTATTATATGTCTTATTGTATGCCTATTTTTTCCATGCAGAATTAAACGTGAGGAGCCTTCTGCCTCAAGGTATCTGTGCATAATTATTATTACTTCCATCAAGCTTTATTGTTAAATCTGAAAAATTATGAGAATCACTTTCAAACAAATTAGCTAATGCTGATTTTATTTCACAGGCCCCCAACACACACACTGGACATTGATGTAACAAGCCAAACCTTCGCTGATGTGAAATTTCGCTATGCTTCCAACAATAATGGTATCACATCTTCAGTATCCTACCCAGATGGTTTAGTTGGATTTCAGTTAACTAAGAGGTCATCGTCTCAGTATTATGCAAAACTCTTCACCAGATCGTTGGTAAGAATTTGTATCATTTGCACATTAATATACTGTTTTGGATTTTGGGTTGATGTGTTCAGGGTTACATGGCAAGTAATAGAATTTGACTATATTCAACCGTATCCCTAACCAACACCCTCTCACACACTGAGCCATGTTTCCACTATGTCTGCAAAAAAATTGAAGAATGCAATAATGATTTATCCAACTTGAAGGAATGCTATAGAAACAGTTAAGGGTGTTGTGTTGTACAGTATTACCGAGGAGCTGCCAACTTTTTGGACAGGGTTTTTAAAAAAATCCCTGGTGAGGACATAGTCGAAGCAAAATGCAGGAAGAACTTAATAGGGATGTATTAATGATATGATTGACCATTTAACAATGACTCATGGAGACTTCACTGACATTCCAGAAGCATGCCACAGACAGGTTATGCAGCACATTATCAGCGCATTCAAAGAATGTATTATAAATACTCAATCCTATCGTTTACACCATCACTTTGTGATGAAAAGCACTGTGGATGCTTTATACCAACCAGCCAGACACAATAATAATGTAGTAAACATGTGATAAGCGCTTGGTAAAAGTGTAGTGCGATCTGATCGGACATACCTCGGTTTGCTCTCATTGGTCGTGGTGAGCAAATGATCATTTGCGTGATAGGAAGTTAGTGACAACATAATAGATGGATTGAGACATAGCTAGGAAGTAGTATTTACTTGATAAATGCACATTTTTTTCCATTTTGACCCCGTTCCCGCTGTTACCGTGCCCTTAATTTAAAAGGTTGAAATCAGAGGAACTTGTTAAGATTGTTGAAAGTGTTAAGATTATTTTAATCAAAATATTGTCTGTCTTTCTTTGTTCATGCAGACAACTCCTGACAAGGACACAGACCTGCTGAGCGTCAAGGTTACTCTTAAGAACTCTAAAAAGCTGAATCTCCAAACTAGCTGGCATCTTAATGGGTTCTTTGACATGGTGAATGGGATTAAGGTCAAGCTGCCTGATATGACAGCGGCTCTTTATGATTTTGTCAACAAATATCACAAAGCTCATTTTGGCATTGACTTTAATCGTGCTGCTTTAAAATTTAAGAATGCCGTAGCTAACAGTATCGAGAGAGCTTACAGTAACATCCCGAGGGCATTTGATGCAATTCAGAACTCAATTGAGCACCTCAGCCAGCAGAGTAAAGAAATTATGACGAGAACAATGAAGAGCATCCCAGAGATCAACTTTCAGGATGTGATCTCCAAAGTTTCTACCAAAGTCAAAGTACTGCTTCAGCATTATGAGTCCAATGTCCGGGTCCTATTAGATGCTATAATGAAGTTCCTGAGTGAGACCAAGTTTCAGTTGCCAGGGTTGGAAGAGAAGCTCACTGGTCAAGAGATGTACTACAAGATGAGACGGTCTATTTCAGCAGCAGTCAAGAGAGCTGCAAGTAGATTTACCAGCCTTATGGAGACTATAGTTGACACCATTGAAAGTTTTGTCAGTAAAATAAATTTCAGTATTCCCACTACAAATGTAGTTGTTAACGGTAAAGATATTTTGAGGAATCTTAAGTCTGCTGTGAAGTCTACACAGGATTGGATTATTCAAGCAATGAGGAAGTGGGAAGGTCTGAAGCTAGAGAAACTGCTGCAGAACATAAGTGACTTTGTAAAACTCTGTATCCAGAGGGCAGGCGAGTTTATTACCTCTTTAAATGCAGAGAAACTAGATGAGCTTTCGAATCATCTCAAGGGAATTTACACTGAGGCCAGCAAAAAACCAGCAATGCAGGAAATTGTAAGGCAGATACAGTTGGCGAAAACAAATGCAGCTGAGTACAAAGACAAGGCACAGTTGAAGGTCCAGGAGGTCTACAATGGCATCTCCATGGAGAACCTTAACTCAGGGATTAGTGAATCAATTTCAGTCTTAGAGAACCACATTAGAGTTAGCGTTGAAAATTTAATTGAATTAACAAAGAACGCTTCACAGCATACGCAGCCATATATAAAGATAACCAGCAAAAAGGTTGATATGGATATTCCTCTGCCTTTCTACTGGAATTCTTTCAGTGAATGGCCAAGTATGACTTGAATGTTCAGATTTTGAATGCTTTTTATTTTGTTTTATTTTATAAACCTAAAAAGTGTTAAAAATGTTTGTTTGAGTGTTTGTGTATAAGTTGTTGATATGCTGTGGAACTTAGTTGTAACCAAACATGATTAAAGTCTTCTTTGCATATGGGTGAATATTTTTCTTTGTTTTCTTTTTATACAATTATACAATTTCTCATTAAATTTGAATTTATCATTAAATTTTAAATACTTGTATTTAATCTGACCTCACACCTGCATTTAAGTGCTAATGATGTGTAGAAGGAATCAATCTGGCAACACACATCTGGTGATTACTGACTGTTATATACTTTTAGGAAAAAACTGAAATGGAATGTAAGCTGAATAATCATTATAAAAACCCTCTTTTAAGTAATATTAGCATTAAAATGAACAGAAAAGGTGTTTTACTTTTAGCATTCAAGTACTACTACTGTACTAATTATTGTCATCAAATCCCAATATAATTGCATAAGACTGAATATAAGCTAGATGGATTAGTATATAAAAGGTATTTACAAAATATAATCAAATTTTTTAACCTGAGTTAACAAATTAACATTAGCAACAAAGTCTGATGCACATTCTTCATTAACAGCAAAAATTACAGTACATTTAACAAAAAAATAGTTTATTTTTTAATGGCAAACAGTGCCAATTAACATCTAAAGGCTCTACAATATTTGAGATGTTTTTTAACCCTTAAAGCTGAATATAAGGTAAAGAGGTGGAATATTTTTGGATTGTTGGATTTAAATACAATACATCTTTACAATAATGATATATATATATATATATATATATATAATTTTTTTTTTTTTTAAGTTGTAAAGTAGCAAGTAACAAACCTCTGATTGCTAACACAAATGAATTCAATATTTATAACCTTTTACAAATCCAGACTCTCTCTTAAAATAAATCTCCCAATTTTATTCACTCATCATCTATACCGCTTTATCCTGTATACAGTTTAGGGGGACCTGAAGCCTGTCCCAGGAGACTTTAGGCACAAGGTGGGATACACACACACTATGGGGCATTTTGGGAATTAGCCTAATCTGCATTGTCTTTGCACTGTGGGAAGAAACCGAAACCAGAGCACCAGGAGGAAACCCAGCAAACACAAGGAGAACATGAAAACACCATGAACAAAGACTCGAGCCAGGACTCAGTTTTAAATCAGTTTAAGTAAAGTTCTTTACCATGCCTTCACAATATCCTGTCAATGTTTTCTGTGGAGTAGTGCATGTATATTCATCACTACTGTAGTTCAACAGAAAATAATAATAATAAAAAAAATTTAAACCCTTACTAATTTCCTGCACTAAAAGGATTTCATTTACCTTACAAAATGCAATCTTTTCGTCTCTAGAGGGCACTCACTGCACGACTCCAGCTGGTTCATTCAACCACTGGCTCACTGCTCATCAGAAGGTACAGTGCAACCACAGCTTAAAGTGTGTCTAATATTAATGTTCAGATTACTAAGGCTGTAATTCATTAGGTTAACAATGAAACAACTCCTTATGCTCTCTGGTCATGAATTGTGGCTTGAAGCCTGCTAAGAAGTGCTTAAAAATGTATTAACACAGATAAAGATGTTATTAATTAAATAAGCAAACTCTTTAAATTGCCAGTAATAAGATAGCAATGATTATGTTATTGTAAACTAATCATTGTGGAAAGCAGAAATGCTTAAATACTAGAGAAGCTGATTGGCCGAGCTCTCACAGAGGGGAGGGATGAAAGGTACGTAGTGCTCCCACATTAATCACAGCTCTTACAGCCAATCAGGTGCGTCTGTGAGCTGACGCAAGCGGAAGGAGCGGATAGCGCTGTACACCGAGTGTGTTACACTGCCCCCAACGATGTGTGAGTGAGCAGTGGTTTGGAGGAAACAGGTAACCTCCCGACTGACTGGTACTAGTAGCCTTAATGTGGGAGCCCCCTAGTGACGGGGAGGAATTGGACTTGACTAAATTAGGGAGAAAATCTGGGGGAAATCCTCCCCAATGAATGCTAAAATAATACATCCTTACTAATTAAGTTAAGTTAATGGCAGCACAGTGTCTTAGTAGTTAGCACTGTTGCCTTGCACCTCTACGGTCTGGGTTTGATTCCTGCCTTGGGGTCTGTGTGCATGAAGTTTGCATGTTCTCCCAGTGCTTGGTGGGTTTCCTCCAGGTACAGCCCAATGACTTGCAGATTAGGCTAACTGGCGTTCCCAAATGGCCCATTAGTGTGTGAATGTACATGTGAATGTTGACCAAAGTTCCTACTATGGTCATAAAATATGGAAATAAATATATACTGTATTGGTAATGACCATTGGCCTCTACTAGTTGGGCTACAGAGGTTCCTAGATGGATGGATGGACTAAGTTAATGCTGATAGATCTGGTTGACTAATAAATTATAATATTGGATGCTGGGCTGGATGAATGGCATGATTTGGTGTACTGTAAGTTATCCGCTTCAATTCTTTCTTAGAAAAGGCAAAAACATTATCAGTACTGATGTTTACTTGTTATAGCTAACTTGCAAGAAATCAATTTAATTCCATCCCCAACTCCATGTGTGTTTCAGTCTAGGCACAAACGCTTTGGTAACTATTTCTAGATGGCAGGAGGGTGAAGAGTGAGTGTGAAGGGTGTGTATGATTGCTGGTGGCTTTTCAGATGCAGTTTGTGGTGTAGATGTCTGTGATAGAGCGAAGGGAGACCCCAATAATCTTCTTGGCTGTTCTCAATATCCGCTGTTGGGGCTTGCGGCCCGAGATGGCACAATTCCCAAACAAGATGGTGATGGGGCTGCTCAGGATGCTCTCGATAGTCCCTCTATAGAAGATGGTTAGAATCTGTAGAGGAAGCTAGGCCTTCCTCAGCCTTCTAAGGGAAAAAAAGATGATGTTGGGCTTTCCTGTGCAGAGACCTGGTGTTTAGGGTCCAGGTGAGATTCTCCTCCAGGTGGTCATTTTGTGTCCTCCTGAAATCAACAACCATCTCTTTTGTATTATCGGTGTTCAGAGACAGGTTGTTGTCTTTACACCAGTCTGTTAGCCTCTGTAGTTCCTCTCTGTATGCTGACTCGTCATTCTTGCTGATAAGGCCCAACACGGTCGTGTCATCAGCAAACGTGATGATGTGATTAAAGCTGTGTGTTGCTACACCATCGTGAGTCAGAAGTGTGAACAGCAGTGGACTGAGCTCACAGCCCTGGGGGCCAAAGTGCTAAGTGTAGTGGTGCTGAAGGTGCTGTTACCGCATTGACTGGGGCCTTCCAGTCAGAAAGTCCAGGTACAGAGGGAGGTTATCAGGCCCAACAGGCTCAGCTTCCCAACCAGGTGTTGCGGATGATAGTATCAAATGCTGAGCTGAAATATATGAACAGCATTGGAACGTACAGTAGATATCCTTGATATTTAGTTGTGTGAGGGCCAGATGGAGTGTGGTGGAGATGTCATCTGTGGAACAGTTAGGAAAATACGCAAACTGCAGTGGGTCCAGTCAGGAGGGCAGCAGGGTCTTTATGTGTCTTATGACGAGCCACTTGAAGCACTTGATGATGGGTGTGAGTGCAACAGTATGGTAGTCATTGAAACAGGACCCAGACGGCACTGCACCGAGAGATGTCGAAGATGTCAGTAAGAACACCTACCAGATGTTCAGCACATTATCTGAGGACTCTGCCAGGAATATTGTCTGGTCCAGCCACTTTACGTGGGTTGACTGCGTAGAGTTTTCCAAACATCAGTCGCGGTGAGACACGGCACCTGGTCATTTGGAGGAGGGGTGGTCTTCCTCTGTCACGTTGTTCTGCACGTCAAACTGAGCGTAGAAGCTGTTCAGCGCATCTGGAGGGGAGTCGTCACTGTCAAAGGCAGGTGATGATGTCCTGTAGATGGTGATGGCTTGTATCCCCTGCCACATGTGCTCCGTGTCACAGCTGTCCTTAAAGTGGCTGTGGATTCTCTTGATGTGTGTGCGCTTCACCTCTCTGATGGCTCGGCAAAGCCTTGCTGTTTTTATGACCACCTTGTCCCACGCTCTGAGTCTCGGGTCTTCAAAAGTGCACACACCTCCACTGTAAATTCACGGTTTCTGGTTGGGGTATGAGATATTCTTGGAGACATTGTCCTCGTCTGTGGACTTGTTGATGTGGCTGGTCACCTGAACATTATCCAGTCAGTGTTCTCAAAACAGTCCTAAAGAGCAATGATGCATCCTGCTGGCCCGGTTTTCACCTTTTCCAGAGGAAAAATTCTGTTCAGTAAAATCTGTAAAATCTTATTTGTTCTCCTCTTCCGTAAAAAATGGTCAATGTTACAGTGAACACTGGGTGTGAGGCAGAAACATACCATGGATGAGATGCCAGCCTATTGCAGAGCAATGTGCCTTGCTTTGTAAGTTGTGTTTAAACTGTGTTAATCTACATTATACAGCAATAATTAATCCCTCCATAGCATTTACAATTCCTGATTATCATTATATGCATTATAAATTGACAACATGTATTAATACTGGTCACAGTTCATGATTCAAATCTGAAATACTAAAGTAAAATAAATGTAAAAGATGCTTATAAATTACACAAGGTTATGTCAGATGAATCGATCAGATGAATGCTTGTGGCCTGATTTTGAAACTGCTAAGACAAGAATCCAACATCTTTATGAACTGTTGTAAATTCTTCTTCCCCAGACCAGACCATGTGTGTAAGTCACCTCATTGGCACACACATACAGTACTGAGGTTGAGGGACTGCATGTGATAGGAAATTTGATTTTATATTTGTTTTCACATTTGTGCTTGCATAAGTCTGCATTAAGATGCTCAGGGATTCTGATAGACAGGTTTGTTTGTTTTTTACTCTGGGGAGAAGAGATAATAATATTGCACAATCCGTAGCACTCTTTAAACACTCCAGCAGAGTTTAAAGTCTCTCAATGTACTGTGGGCTGATTTACGACTGTACTGGATCATAAAACAACAGCTGGCTTTATTACTGACCTGGCACATTGCGGCAACATGTTTCTCTGAACTTTGGGGACTGAAATTTCAAGAACATAAATTACACTATTCTGTTACGTTTGTAACACAGTGACAAATCAATTAAGATCTTCATGTTCTGTTCAGGAAGGTCTAGCAATCTGATGCTTAGCTGTAGCTTCGTCTATACACTGTGGTTTCATTATATCAGTATTGCTATGTTGTAGGTCATAACCTGCTATTTTGCACCTTCATCACCCTTGACCCCAGACCCACACATTTTGCATATCATACACAAATGAGGCCATATCTGATAAACATGTCAACATCAGCTGAGAGGAAGTGTGCACAACTGATGTCAGCAATTGACCGTCAATGAGAAATGGTTTGCCATGTGTCTGAAATGTATCTACTGCAGTCAACCACAAGAGGACACCAGAATTTCTAAAGTGAATCATTCTGTGACTTTGTTTTTTTCCGCATTAAAATTGTATTTATTACACACTATATGCAAATACACTGCCCAGCCAAAAAGAAAAACACCACCTGGATTTGCAAAAAGCAAAAAGAGCCATCCACTGGATAATTCATGCAGTGATTAATATGTTTCACCTGGAACCAAGTTATTTAATCCTTGCTGATGAAGTGAGCAGCTTCTCATTTTTTTTTTTTAAACAACCATGTCAGAAGAAATATCCTGAGGTCATAACAAAGATGTTACTCTGTTTCAGAGGGGTCAAATTATAGACCTGCACCAGGCAAAGAAAACAACTAAGGAGACTACTGATAGCTATGTTTAATAGTGAATGTAACTGAGAGAACACTGTAAAAAGAACTTAGGAGATTGGGCTAAACTCCTGTTTTCTTATCAATAAGGCTAATTGGAATAAAAGGCTTCAATTTAATGGAAGAAGCAATGGAAAGGATTATGTGGTCTGATGAGTCCAGAATTACCCTGTTCCAGAGCAATTATAAGGACCCCTCTTTTTGCGCACTTTTTTTATGGATTCAATTTATTTCTTAGATCATGAATTTTCACACAGTAAATTTACACACAGCAAATATATAATCACAAAAACACTTACATTTTTAATTTTTACAAATGTAATTTAGCTAAGCATTCAGATCCTAAGGTTCTCCAACTGAGCTCAGGTGTATCCTATTTGCAGTGATATCATAAGATGTGTCTGCAGTTTGAGTCAAACTGTGGCAAAGTCAAGTGATTGGACATCATTTAGAATGGGACAAACCCTTATGTAGGATCAACATTCACAGTGCACAGTGCACATCAGACAAAAACCAAGCAATGACATCCAAGGGACTCTAGCCCTGTGCAAAAAATAGTTGTGACTGTATAAAAGATTTGGGCAAAGGGCATAAAACCATATCTAAAGTTTAGAAGTTTCCCAAAGCACAGTGGGCTACATCATTAAGAAATGGAAGGCATTTGCTAAAATGCACTAGGTCAAGAGTGTGGCCAAGAACCCAAAATCTCACTCACTCACACTCATTGTCTATACTGCTTTATCCTGTATTCAGGGCTGTGGGGGTGGCTTGGAGCCTATCTCAGGAGACTTAGGGCACAAGGCAGAGTACTCCCTGGACAGTCTGTCAATGCATCGGAGGGCACACACATACACTCACACACTATAGCCAATTTGGGAACGCCAATTAGCCTAATCTGCAGGTCTTTGAGAATAAACCGGAGTAAACCCACCAGGCACAAGGAGAACATGCAAATTCCATGCACACAGAGACGGGAATTGAGCCTAGCCGGGAATCGAACCCAGAGGTGCAAGGCGACAGTGCTAACCACTACACCACTGTCCCACCCAAACCCAAAATCTGATTTATTAAAAGTCCTTCACAGAGATGGGGAAACTTTTAGAAGGACAACCATCTCAGAAGTACTCTGAAACCACAACTGTGCTTTACAAAGTACACAGTGCTTTACAGTACAAAGTATGCAGAGCGGAAAAAGGACTTGGAATGTAATACGGGGATGTCTGTTTTTCTTTTTTTACTGAATTAAAAAGGTTATTGACTTTAGACTGATGACCAAAAAGGTAATTGAACCCTCACTCTCACTCTCAGCTTACTTATTGTTTATATTGTTTTATCTTGTATACAGGGTTTTGTACCATTGAGGGCACACACATACACACATTCTCATTCTCACACTGCAGTCAGTTTGGGAACGCCAATCAGCCTAATCTGCAGTACCCAGAGAAAACATGCCAATTCCACGCACAAAAACATTCCAAATGTAATTGTACAGGTTTTAAAGTTACTAGCATTACCATGACATACGTTAATTAATTACGCACATACATTATTTTAATATGTATAATGAATAATATTCATTAACTATTCAATAATTTTTTATATCTACACTCACCTAAAGGATTATTAGGAACACTATACTAATACGGTGTTTGACTCCCTTTCGCCTTCAGAACTGACTTAATTCTACGTGGCATTGATTCAACAAGGTGCTGAAAGCATTCTTTAGAAATGTTGGCACATATTGATAGGATAGCATCTTGCAGTTGATGGAGATTTGTGGGATGCACATCCAGGGCAC
>JAQQZT010000005.1:19324373-19336406 GCA_030068275.1 Clarias platycephalus
GAAGAAGAAATTTCGCTGTGCTGTAAAAAGTACATGTGACAATAATTGAATATTCTTCTTCTTCTTCTTCTTCTTCTCCATTTGCCAAAAATCATTCTCCACAGCATTACACCATCAGCTTGAAGTGTTGACACAATGCAGGTTGGATCCATAAGTTCATGCTTTTAAAATTGAAATTGATCAGGAACGTTTGGAAATTGGAACCAAGGAACGTTTTTTTTTTCCCTCAATTTTTCGTTCCACAATTATAAAGCGTGGTGAGTTGCCTTGCTGTCAGCTCAAACCAGTCTGGCCATTCTCCACTGACCTTTCTTTCAACTGGTTTTTCAACCAGAACTGCCACACACGGAATGTTTCTTTCCCACCATCCTTAGAAACCGTTATGTACAAGTGGTTCAGCGGTTTCTGAAATACCCAAACTATGGTCCGTCTGGTCCCAACAACCATGCCATGGTCAAAGTCACTTAAATCACCTTTTTCCACATTCTGCTGTTTGACTTGGAGTTTAACTGGTACTCTTGCATGATTGTATCTGTATGATTGTACAGCACTGCACTGCTCTGTTAGATAATTGTGTGAATATGGATATGTACAGGTGTTCCTAAATGAAGTGGCTGGTAAACATATGGTGATATTGGTATATCAATATATATATCATATATTCAACAATAAAGTTTCACTGTAAAAAATCTTGTTTAGGAAGAATGTTCGAATTTTAAATACTTAAAAAATTCTAATGATGGAACATTAAAAAAAATATCTTTTCTTGATAGGCCCAGAAACTCTTCCTGCTGAGAGTGTTACCATTTATTAGTTATTTAATGAGATTAAGTTCTATCTGCATTGAGACAAAAAATGTAAAACCGGCAATTTTGATCATTTAAGTTTACACTAACAATAAAATGTAAGTCTTGTGTAAGTTTTAAATGTAAGGGTTTGGCTAGCTAGAACGTCAAACCTTTGATGTCCCATATCTCTAAACAGCTCTTCACCCAGGGAGAACTTGTAATACTAAGGTCACAAAATGTTAATAATATATCGAATGGCATGAACTTTATTCTTGTTAAAACGTAATTACTTTAGAGGTAGTATAATTGTTTCCTTGTAAGTGTTATGATGTTTTATATTAATGAGCTGTTTATAGACAGCATGCAGAGTTTTACCCCTGCCAGACTGATAAGTTTAATGACTTGTTTCATACAGATTTCTGTGTTTCGTGCAGAGTATCTCCGGTTATCTCCATTCTTATCAGACCAAACACGGGGAATTTCAACCTTTTTAGATGTCAGGTATTTCCCCCAATGGGATCAAATTCCAGTTAATCAGGAGAGCCTGAGAGTAGCGATAGGATCTGTGCCCAGATGAATTGACATTCCTTTTTGGTTGCAGTTAACTTTAGATGCATAACACCCATGCTGATCTGTTGGATCACTGAATAGCCACAGCTTATCATAATTGTCTTGAGATATGTTTAGCTCTGCATGACCACTACTGGGAGATAACCAATGCTGATAGTTTTACCATCGAGACACAGCTGGTCTTTGTAATAAGGATTGTAGCATAGTACTGAAATGAGAAATGGGCTTCAGCGTGTGTGTGTGTGTGTGTGTGTGAAAATGTTTTACATTAAAATAATTTAACTGTTGCCCTTAACAGCATGAATAGATGCTGCCAACATATGTTGTGCATACTTGATGGATGACTATTATTTTACTTTTTTTTTTCTTTTTTTTTCCTCCATTATTTGAAAATGAAGCAGTTTAAAATCTTTAAGCGTTGTTAGGTTGGTCATAATTTGTTGGTAGTGGGGAGGGGATGTGAGAGAAGAGTAACTTGTTATAGCTCATATTAAAGCCATAAAGATGTTCAGAGGGTTTGGAATGGCCTCTACAGATGGTTTACATTTATAAGAACCTGATGTGCACGGCACTCTCTCGAGCAGCTGCTTCCAATAACCTTCAGTATCACATTGTTTGATAATTCATAATGATCTTACAAAGATTCCTTCTAGTCTTTCCTCAGTTCCCCATATACTATCTATAAGGGTGTTGCTATGAGGTCTCCTTCCTCTTTTCCAATCACCGAAGACCTACGGATCGAGCGCCCGCTCAATCAATCTAACTAAAGTAATGTCTTTTAATAATGATTGAAGCATGAAGAGTTTTTTTTCTTGTGTTATTTTTTTTCAGGCCTTGCTCATTTTCCTAGAATATGGAAAATGTATGGAGTGCCCTCATCATTCTTCGCAGTCCTCCCTCCCCACAATTTTTCTTTCTTCCTCAGCTTAAGCCTCACACTTTTCTCTTGCTGTTTTTTTTTTTTTTTTTACATAAAATTCTTACCATCCATCTGTTCTTGCAAAATGTGGTGCTGCAGTAAACATAGCAATGAGAAACACCCTGGATAATGAACTGTGAGTTGATGTTAGTCTAGGGTTTTCTGAAACTATAGTTTTCTCTTCTGGCTAATGGAATAAATAAAATATGCCACTTTATGGTCCCATAAGGTCCAATTTCTTCATGTATGTAACTGAGCTACCGCTGAGCGCTGTCCCATCCAAGCAAACAGCAGAGCTGAGCAGAGCTATGGGAGGAGATCTTCTTATATGAGGTCACATTAGGCGGTAAATTTAAATTATTATTATTATTATTATTATTATTATTTCCCCCCTCACATGTTTTGTTGTGTAAAAATGATTAAAAACTGAATTTCCCATAACATGTCTACTTTAAGCAAACTTCATCCACTATAGTGTAAGTATTATCGAAAATATATGACTTTATGTTGTAATTATTTTATATTGTAAGATCTTTTTCAGGGGGATGTGATCTATTTTTTTTAGTAGACACATCATGCACCTCTGAAGTAATCTCCTTTATCCTTGCTCTCATCTGGAAACATACGGCATCGTGAATTTAAAGAAGAGCCCTCCGAGATAAAGCTGTCTATCAGAAGATCTGGCCATACTGACCCTTGTCTGTATGTTCGCCAGGGTCAATAAATCATTTTCACTTCTTCCTCTTTCGTAAGATGGATACACATCTTGGCATGTTAAGACCCAATCCATTAAAGGATACTCCACACAGTGTCTGCGATAAAGAATTCCAGCGCCTTCAGGGATGATGTCGTCTCAAATACGTGTTTTCGTTTGTGACCCAAATCTGCGATTGTGATTCCGTATTGAAGATATCAATCAAAGTTGACAGTTAATGTTCAGCTGGTGAATTTGGGATTGTGTCCCAGAATTCGAATGTGTCTTATCCCCAGTATACAGTGCAAGATTTCTCACTTATGCCAAACTTGACAGCGTATTTCATTCTACGAAAAACCTCAAGGGTCGCACATCACTGTTTGGCGAGCCTAAGAGAGATTTAGAGGCGTGTGTGTATGTGTGTGCGTGTGTGTGTTTGAAGCGAAGGTTGTCGGAGAGAGAGTGGGCTCTGCACCTGCAAGGCTACGTCAGTGGCGTGGTAGTCCATGCAGCCTCGGGGTCAGAGACGGCAGGCAAGGTATCTGTTTAATGTTCCAGTGAACAGTGCTGAATTTATGAACCCTGTGGAAAGAGGGAAATGATAACATGAGGGAGAGCAGAAGATAGCTCATGCTTTTGTGCCCTTTTTTTCAAATGCGGGAATCCCTCCTTTACATTCTTTCGCTTCGCACAGAAACAGACAAAATTCGTCTTTACTGTCACCGCTCTAAATGGAGAGCTTCCGTTTGAATTCCCATCTTACGACACAAATGATGGGAAAGAAAGGACTTTGCAACTTCCTGACTGCACTGTTCTCACAAACACCCAGATAAACACCACATTTTATAATCATGAATTCCTCACAGAAGAGTTTCCTGGTTATATAACCTATGGCTTACATCGTGTAATCCAGGGTGGAGCAGTACTTCGGTTCCTTACTAGCTCCCTCACACTTTGCCCTTACAGCTGATGATTTAACAGTACTATGTTTTGGGAAGGCTTTTTACTCTGTCTGGCTCTTGATAGAGCGTGACAATGACTTTATTGTAGTGACTTGAAGCAATCATTAATCATGCTGAATATGGCTGAAGAGGACTTGGAAGGACCGCTTTTGGCTTCGGCTGCCTGCCTGTCTCTTGTCCAGATATCAGTACTGACAGTACTATCTAAATTTGGTCAGTTTCAGGTCCACAGACTCCGAAACAACAAGCGCTGATTTGCCCGAAGGCAGCCCATGCCCTTCTGGTATTAAAATAATATGTTTTATACATTGCCTGGCCAAAAACAGTCATCATTTCAGAAGGGTCAGATTGACCCGCATCAAGCAAAGAAAACAACCATTACTGGAATTAAAGGATTAAGAACTGTCTAGCACATTCTCAGAATCTGGAAGGACATGGCTGACAATTAGCTTTGTCGAAGAAATGGGGTCCAAAAAAATAAATGGAGATCACAGTAGAAATCACAGCTTTGTGTGAGCATTTCCACATGCACAATAAGATGAGAACCTACAGATTTGGGAATAAACAGCTGTTTGGCCATAACCACTTGTTAGAGAGACTAATCAGAACAAAAAAAATCAGTTTGCTAGGGAGCATAAAAATTGGACTTTGAAGAAATGGAAAAAGATCAAGTGGTCCCAAGATGTTCAAGTTTACCCTATTCCAGAGTGATGTGCACATCAGGATAACAAGGAATGCACATGAAGCGCTGCACCCATGATGCAGAGTGCCCACTGTACCAGCCTATGTGGGCAATGTCATGAGCTGGGGTTGCTTTAATTGGTCAGGTCTAGGCTTCTCAACAGTATGTGGTAATGAAGACAGCTGATGACCTGAATGTACTGAATCACCAGATTATCACATCAATTGATTCGGTCTTCCCTGATGACACAGGACTGGTTCTTGGAGCATGAGAAATCCTTTACTCACATGAATTGGCCACCATATTGGGCACCATAATCATAGATAAAGGCTGTTAAATGAAATATTAGAGTGCGCAACTTTTATTGGTCAGGCAGTACATTCCTGGCACGTTTTAAAGCACATTATCAGAGTGCATAAATGCTGACAATATTTCACTGAAATTTGAAAAAGTCTAGTTGTCAGATCAAATTTGTCCTGTTATGAAGCTTTCATGCTACAGTCCAGACAGAGTGATTTTTACACAAAGATTTGCAGGAAGATTAATAGGAAGAGAGAGAAAATGAGACTGATGGTGTGTAAATGAAAATACGGATAAAACTAACAGATGCAAAATTTCTAATAGACATAATGGCTACAATTAATTAATACAAACTGCTTTTTTGTCTTCTGTTGTATAGCGTAAAAGAGTAATTATGTCTACACTCCAAATATATGCAAGTGGAACTGTAGTTAATGATGGAATTGTAAATTGGTGTATGTTCTGAACATGTTTGCTATAAAACACATTAAAAAAAATAGAAAATAAAAGAAAGCTAGTATTAAATTAAATAGGCAGTGCTTTTATTCCACCCCTAGCATTAATTGCCTTATTTAAAAACTAAAGAGAAAGATAGTAGCATTCCTCTTGGAATTGAATCTAATTGAAAAGATCCTATTTCCTATTGGGTTTTTGAAAGTTCATTTTCAGTCGTCTCCTCACAGGTTTTTGTACGTAATGTAACATAGATAAAGAGTTGCTTGATCACATAAACATCTTTGCACGCCATCAAGACATTAAACCATAAGCAGCTGTGTTGTTTTACGATTAATGACTGATGAAATATGAAAATCAAAAGAGTGTTGTGAGTTTTCGAGCAAAAAAAAAAAAAAGGAAGCACAATAGGTTAGGTTCATTTCCAGACTACCGCTCATTCACCACAGCTGTTTTTATGGTTTCACCAGTTCCTTCAGCCCTCACATGCTCTTGTTTAGAGGTTTTGTATTTAGTCATTAATGGTGTTAAATGGCTTGTAAAGTGTTTCACTTTGCTCTAAGGCATCAGTTCGATAAGGCTTGATTACCAAAGCCAGCTGCTCCACTACTTCAAAGAAAAAGAATTGCATGTGTGTTGCTACTTTATTTATTCTGTGACTACATAGGTTTCTCAGACACAGAGTTCACATAAGTTTTTCTTGCTTTAAATTACACTATTTAATTCATTCGTAATTTCTGTAGCGCGAAACTACCGAGGTTGGACTTTCCAATTTGTTTTTCAGAAAAGTCTTTATGCGCCATGTGTATTTCCTCATGTGAAGAAGAACCTGCATCTGGGACAGTTTTGCCCATTGCGCAGCCTCACTGAATTCCTAACAGGCCAATGACTCAGTGTACTCAGATTTATCTACTACCTAAGTGGATACCGAGGACGGAATTTACACCTCTAACATTTCACTCAGTGCCTTTAGTTATTTAGTGGCAGTAGTTCCAAGATGATTCTCTTTCCAAGTAAGAATTCGCACCACACTTGGCTCATAAATTGAGCATAAGACAGTGGTTTTGTGAAACTCTTTTAGCCTCACCGTTCACACACGCAGACACACATCCATGGTTTATTGTGGAACACTGAAGCACACGAGCAATATTGTCAGCTAGATATCAGTTGTGATATCTATAGAATGAAGATTTGATCCAAGATTCTTGTACATGATAAAATCAGATGTTGGGTAAATAAGATTTAGCCAAATTACAGTAGGACCCTCTCTACCTACCTAAACTCCTGAGGGTCTGGCTGCACCAAATACCACTTAATCGCATGAACTAGGGGAAAGACATATTTTAATTATAATATATATTTTTACTGCATAACAGTAATAACTTTCTGTTCACTATTGTGTACTAGTTATCATCGGGTTGTGAGTTCAAATGTCTGTTTTTCTTTTTCTTTTTTTGTCTTTTCTTTTAATGCCAAGCTGTTTAATTTCAAGACTTATTGACAAAGAGCCCTTTTTTTTTTTTTTTTGCCACAATGACGTTTTTCACAGCAGCTTTTTTATTTGAGCACAGTGAAAAGGCACGAAATGGTAACACTTTTTCTTTTCTACTTTCTGCTCTCGTTAATGCTGCCTTTAGAGTAAAACAGACAACAGAATGTTCAGTGTGATTTTTCTCTCCTTTCTACAGGCAATCCTGGCGTCGTGGGGTTTTATAAGAGCTTCATGTGGACATTGTATCAGGCATTTAAGCAACGATACCCAGTCTGGGCTGTGAGTCACGCTGGACACTGTGCGCCTCCAGACACAATGGATATGGTTGAAGGTAAGACACCTACACTAGCTTGTTTTTATTGAAAGTATTGTAATGCTGACTACAACATTGACTATTTGTTGCTTATCTTGAGGATGTCAGTATTGGTCGTATGCTCCTTCTTAAAACCCTTAAATCTTTTTTTGATTGCTTAGTCAGCTCCTCTTTAATATTATTTTAGCTTGATAGTATTCTAGTATAGACCCTGTCCTTTCTGTACTACCAAATCAAATAAAAAGTTTATTTATATAGCACCTTTTATAATGTCTGCTTTACAATAAAGAAAATACTAATTAAAACAATAAGGCAAATAAAAAACAACAAATAGGTACCTTTCACTAAAAGTAACAGTCAAGAAAAACAAAAGAAAACAACTGAAACTCAACATCATTTAGGAATTAAAGTCAAATAAAAAAGATTTAAAAGTAGCCAGATTTAAGGCTGACTTTATATTAAAAGGCGAATTATTTCACAGAAATAATAAAATAATAATTACATAATAAAATAATTATTCCACCAAAGAAAACAACTAAAGCTTAACATACTTAATGAATTAAAAGCCAAAGTAAACAAATGAGTTTTAACGAAGAGAATTTAATACTAGCCAGATTTGAGGCCGACTTTATATTAAAAGGCAAATGATTCCACAGCAACGGGAAAAGCTCGATCTTGTCTGTTCTTATACTTAGTTCTCGGTTCATATAAAAGAGGCTGATGGGAGGATCTGAAAGTGAGCGTGATGAAGAATGGGGCTGTAAAAGGTCAACAAGGTATTTGGGAGGCAAATTGTGTAATGATTTATAGACAATCATAAGAACTTTAAAATCATATCTAAAACTGAAAGCCAGTGCAGCGATGCCAAAACATAGGGTTATATGTTCTCACCTATCTATTTTAGTATACATTTTTGACTCAGACTGCAAAGCATTTCCACACGTCACATCAACCAAATGCTGTAAATGTAAATTTCCTTTATAACCTTCACACAATTTACAAGTTGACAGGATCACTATTCTCATCAAGACAGTAGGTGGCAGCAGACAATTAAAGAGGTTTTAAGACTGAAGTTGTCCCACAAAATATGTGGGGCATCAAGCAAGTATGTCACAATATCCACAAGACGATAAGAAAATTGTCACTACAGCTAAATTTTAAGTGTTGATTTCATTTGCCATTGCTCTTCATGTAATGCGGATATCAAAGTTTTATGTATAACACTTACAATTTATGGACATCTTGCTGAGCTGTTGTTGTGTCACGGTGTGTAGTTGCCAGAAAAATCTGAGGCAAAGGGATTCTCCTCACCACACAGTAGGGAGGAATGTTGAACGTGTACAACACTGGCGAGCTGAACCAGGCAGCTTCTCTTTCTTCTTCCTCATGCCAATGTATGAATGCGTCCAGTATGTTCAATCATGAACCAGTGTGGACGTTTTTATTGAGTTTGCTACGTGGGAAAGACATTAGCCAAGCCCACCTGTAATAAGCCAAACCACATACAGATGGCTTGGATCAGCTTAAACAGCACTTCCACTGGCTAGTTTGATGGATTGGACAGTAGAGCTTGAAGCTGGACATATCAGGTCTGTAGACAGGACAAAAAAAACGACCATACATTTCTTATTCTTATTTATGTAGCTATATGTATATTATTAATTCCCCAATATTGACATTTACAGAAGACTTCAAGCACAGTGTATTGTCGAGAGTCTTAGCAGCAGTAAACTATTTGAATAGTGCAAGTGTCATAAATGAAAATTCCAACTGCAATCTTTCCTTGAAAATTGACAGATAACTTGTACTCACAATCATTCACAAACACCACTGCCACATTACTTGTACTCTGCTGGGAGCTATTTCCACATGTTTGTGCCAATAAAGGTGTTCCTGGGAGGCCAGCATTTGAGACGTGAACCCCAGTCAAATGATCTAAGCATTATTGTTTAACAGTTTGTTCCAAAAGCGGAATAAGTATAAAGAGAAACTTGTGATTTACAGGACGGTCCACCACTTCAATTGCTTATTTTCCTTACATTTGGCTACGTAGTACTGGTAAGCTCTGCCAGCTGAGATTCGGTAGTTCTACCAGTTGTGGAAGGGTATGTTTTGGCTGAGCAAAAAAAATTGATAAATGAACAAACGGATCATCATCTTATGGGGAACTGTTGTATAAAAATAATATCACACTGTTGGTTGTGCTGTTTAATCCATGGAACGCTATTGGATGCCAAGCAGTCTATTAGTTTTGTGTTTCCATTGTACCATTTCTAGTCTTATTAGCTATTCCTGCTTTCTCTGTACTATCATGTTAGCTTTCTGCTGAGTAAGGAGCACTTTACTCTTATCTCTCCATACCATTTATCCATTGTCATGGATAGTTAGTCACAAGTCACAAATTGGTGACATTGTCTTCTCATAGTATCCCACATTCCTTATCTTGAGGCCAACTTGTATAATTGTGATTATGTGATGCTTGGGTGGTTGAGCTGCAATTACTTGGATTTCCATTCATACTCAGCTCTTTTCCCTCAACAGCTCCCAGATTTCTAACAGTAGCTTAGCCAGGCTAAAGAAGGTATGAATAGGGTTGGTTGATGTTATATGTCCCAAAGCACAAAATACACTTTATCACTCAATGCTCAGTGCTACAGAATTCACACTTCCACAATGCAAATAATTTACCAGATATATCAACTTAGGACTGGGACCCAGCAGTCCAAGAAACAGTTCTGAACTCAATCTCTTTGGCTTTGTATGCCCTTAAATAGAAGCTGGCTCACAAATGATGTGTACTTCCTTGGCTGCATTGCCCAGTTTCCAATATACTCCCTTTTGTCTAAGCCTACACAGAATGGCAACTAGTAGTTATCAGTTCTTACAAAGAATTGAGAATTGCATGCTCTGGGGCATACACTGGGGCAACCTTTTGTTCGAATTTAGGATTCTTGCCCAAGGTTGTATCATTTAACTTTGTGAATTGGTCAACTGATCTACCAACTTGTAATAAAAGTGAGCTTGCAGATCATTCTTTGCTGAGTGAACTAGGCACCTAGTGTATTATTTAGACTAGCTGGCAGTCATTCAATTTTCAGACTGAATGTGCATTTGCCGTGGGGAGTCTGTGAACACAGCAGCATTCCAAATAATACCAAGTTTTTCTACTCCAAACTTGACAAACCATTTTCATGGACCTCACTTTGTGCACAGGGTCATTGTCCTGCTGCAAGATGTTTGGGCTAGCCACCACAGTTCAGAACATCTCATTTCCTCTCCTTGCAAAACTCTTGGGTAGCTTTCACTATTTGTTTTTAGTCATTATTTATATGCAATATAAGGCTTTTTATCAGTTTTGCAGCATTTGGCTGAATCTGAAGACAGGGTATAGCCTTGTTCAGGTCAGAATTAAATCTGTAAGCACTCAGGTCATCAGTAAACACCAGCGATCTGGTTCCATTGGCAACCATAAACACTTATGCCATAACACTGCCTCACCCATGTTTGACAGATGATCATGATCTGTTCTTTTCTTTTTCCATACTTTTCCCATCATTCTGGTACCAGTTTATTTTGGTTTCATCAGTCCTAAGAATCTGGTGAAATGATCTGGCAAAGTCTAATCTGACTTTCTGTTTTTAAGCATTGCCAGTGGCCTGCACTTTTTTGTGAAGCATCTGTATTTACTTAATTAAGCCGTCTCTTGACTGTAGGGACTACCTCCTCAAGAGTGTTCTTGACTTGGCTAGATGTTGTGAAAGGGTTCTTCTTTAAAATAGATAGAATTCTGCAGTATACACTTCAGTTGTCTTTAACCCAGTGAGCACCACTTTTGGACCTCATGTTAAGAGTTTGAGTGAACAGCTACCAAATGCAAATGTAACACTTAGAACCACCTTCTGTCTAGCTGCTTGATTAGTTATGGAGTAATAAGGGAACTGGCCACACCTGGCCATGCAACTCTTTGTGGAATTAACCATTCAGGAATTATAGCCAGTTTCATATACATACCCTCTTTTTACATGCTCATAAATAATGAAACAAATGACTGATAATTTTGTCAATCCACTTGAATGACAGATGAAAGTATTGACTTTGCTCATTTGTTTCATTTCGGGTTCAGTGTGTTCGAGGCCAAATGACAAAAAAATAAATAAAAAAATCCAAAATGTGTGGACCTTACTGTACAGTATGTGACTGGTTCATTGAAACCTAACTAACTGGCAGGTTTGCTTGTAATTGCAAACTAATGCTATAATATGTCAATATGACCACAGCAGTATTGCACCTTAAAAACCAATGTACAAGTTTATTAAAAGGATTTGACATTAAGGCACATGTGCACAAGGTGTTTAGATGCATAACTCATGTTCTTTTTAAGGAACGTTTCACACAACAGTGTGAAACGTGTGAAGAGCACTAAATACACAAACCAGAATAATAAATATACCATGGGCTATAAACTATTGGTAAGGTAGCAGTAATAGGTTTATTGTTCCATAAAGTATATGTCAGCTTTATAAACTGTGGGTGTGCAGTTGTATTTAGTCATATCGGGTTAGGTGTCTGACTCGCCCAGGTGAGGGTTGCAGCAGTGTATTGAGTAATAAGAGGCTTCAGTAAAAAAATCTGCTGGTGGTGACATACTGTACAGTGGGGCAAAAAAAGAATTTAGTCAGCCACCAATTGTGCAAGTTCTCCCGCTTAAAAAGATGAGAGAGGCCTGTAATTTTCATAATGGTCACAAGAACTGTAAGAAAAATCCCACGGGGGGGACCTACTGTAGTGAATGACCTGCAGAGAGCTGGGACCAAAGTAACAAAGGCTACCATCAGTAACACACTGCGCTGCCAGGGACTC
>JAQQZT010000005.1:19369826-19384155 GCA_030068275.1 Clarias platycephalus
CGCAACATACATGGATTTTTTATTTAATTTAGTTTTTAATGACCCGCCCCAACCCACCCCGCAAATAAAGTGACAATTTCTTTACCCGCCCCAACACGACCCGTGGGTTACCCGACGACCCGCGCATCACTAGTATATACTGTAGCTATAAACACTCACCAACCTTTCTACTTTTCATTAAAAAAATAATAAATTACAGTTCAATGGACAGATCATTATCAGCTTAAGAAAAGCTTTTTTTTGTGTCGATGTTAAATTTAATTAAATTGTTAAATTTAATTAAATTCCAATTAATTTTTTTCCAAGTATTTTTGTGTCGATGTATTGTATTACTTAATCTTTTTTTTTTTTTTTCATTTAATTTTACAGCAAATGCTATGTATATGGGAAGTCAAGAAATGAGGATGGTGCAAGATCGAGATAACTTGACCATACGGCAACATCTCGACAAGGTACTTAATCATCAGCATTTATAATACCACTGATTAATGAATGTTTGTTGCAGAGTTATAAATATTAGTATTATGGTTCTTCCTCTGAAGTCCGTACAGATTTCGGACATTCCCATGTGGTCAAAGGGGTTCGATTATCTTATAACCATCCACAGTTTATTGCAAAAAGTTGAAAGAATGCAAGATCAGAGCGAGCGCCTGTGCCGCCTCGCTCGGGAGGCACGAAGAACGTATTGAGCATGCGAGTCAGCCTGTGTGTTTTCGATGCATTCGCTCTGATGCTAACCAGAAGCCTCATGCATGCAGAGAGGTGGGACATGACTGGCTGGGATGTCAATGACTGGTGCACTTTATCTGTCATCAGTTAAAAAGGTGATATCATTGCTGCTCTCACTCTGCTTCTCGTACACACCACATACTTTAACCCTAAGTGTCACAAGACATACAGCACCTTCCTGTTATGTTCTGTTGAAAAGACAAAGCTCAAAGATGGCACAGCAGGGGCACGTTTAAAGCAAGTCAAAGTTTTGATAAATAGTGTTCAAATGTATTTATCCGTTCGCTCGTTTGTTTGTTAACATCAAATTAATTCATCTCTGGATGCCCTCATTTTGTTTAACACAGATTGCATGACAAAGGGAACACCTTACTTTGTTCTGCAGCTCTAGGCTCTGTATGTGCGTGTGTATTCCCATTTAGCTTTCATGCACTTTGTTGAAACTATCAAGCCTTGCCGGCTTATCGCTTGCCAGCAGCCTCGCCAGAGTAATTCTTTTCGAAGGAGCTGTAGGTGAAGACAGGAGGTCATACGTTTCAACCCCTCTTCAGTCTTTTATTAGATTTATAAGCTGTGGAGAAATCAATCAGCCAGACAGATGTAGAAGCCATCATGATTAACTAGTACAGGCAGCAGAGGCCTAGCATTATGCAATTTGTCAGGAGAGCCGAGTAAAACAGTTGACAAGTAAATGCGATCATTGTATTGTGCACAGCACGAGGACGCTTCGCTTTCAAGAGTCAATAAGGGAGGTTTTTCGCTTTAGGCCTCGAATCATTGTTGAACCACTGCTCACCATGAGAAACATTTTATTGTCAATCATTCCCGATCTGGTCTGAATCGCGAGTAAACTATACGGTCACTGAGACTGTCATTTGTGGTTTGTGATGTCCTGTTCTATGGTTGGTTTGTTTTTTGAGATCCTATCAGGGATGTGGGAGACATTAAACATTAAAAAAAATATTTATGTACATGTTTTAAGTATGATGCATGATTCTTTTTTAAATGTGGGTTCACTTTAGTGGGATTTGGGGGTGGAGGTCGAGGGTTGACAACAAAGACGATAGAAAATTCACAGTATTAAAAATGGAGCATCTTGAATCCCTTCATAGTCACCACATCTTGCTTTTTTTTTTATTTCTGTTCAGTTGATGTAGATGTGGATAATTTTAGATTTCAATATTCCTTTTAAATAAATCATACAATTCCCAAGACGTTCACAAGACTATGCTATTCTAGGCAAATAATCATTGACAGAGAGTTAATTTATTTTCTAAAAACAGCACATGCCAGACTGTTTTATTCTCCTTATACCAAAGCAAAAAAAAAAATAATAATAATTTATTAAGGAATGACACATGATACATTTCATCCATTTATAGGTATGTTTAATGTTGTTGCGCATCTGCTAAATAAGTTAGCTCCTGTTATTACTTATAACAGATATAAACAGTCACCACCCTCTCATTTTCTCTTCCTTGAAGTACTCTCCCAGACAAAAAAAAAAAAAAGCTTTTTATGTTTCCAAAAAACACAACACTTTCCCATGGCAGAGAATGTAAAGAAACAGCTTAACCTCTGACTGTTACAAAACACAGACCCTGGAGAGTCTGAATGGAATGAGCGAACGTCTCGTCACAGAAAACTTCACCATATCAACAATTACACACGTTAATTCAATTTATTTAATGGGAGAGTCCAGCATGCACATTCTCCGTGATAATGTATTAGAATAATACTGGATTAGAACAAGTACATTAATGCATGGTATAACCTTGTTATTTGCTTTGAAGCTAAAATTACTGCCAGAGCCATGCTGTTAGGGGAAATAAATCATCACAACAGTAATCGCAATCGAGAGTTCAAACATGCAGTCGTATAAGAGTGTTTATAGTGTCTAACTATCATGTGCATATAGAACTAATGCACTTTTTCCATGTCCGTAGCTTGTTTTTTACTACGGAGCCACAGACCACTGGTGCCCTGTGCAGTACTACCAGGATATCCGAAGAGACTTTCCTGATGGAGACGTCCGCTTGTGTGAGCGCGGCCTGCGCCATGCGTTCGTCCTGGATGCGGGTGAAGAGATGGCTAACATGATCACAGGGTGGATCGGTGACGACCTAAAAGGATTATAGTGCTACTTGTATCAAAGCAAACCTGACCACTGACCTACACAGACCCTGTATTCAATGCATTCCAGTGCTTGAGGGAAACAGACTTTTCATCAAATTCTTTTAAAAGCTTTTATTATGGTGCTGAAACTCAATGCTTCTCAATGAACATTTGAAAATGCACAGATACTGAAACAAGTGGCTACTCTACCCTTAACATCTACATGTCATTACTCAGTTTTATTAAGATCACAGGCTTAAACAGAGAATTTAAAATGAAGATTATGCCACTGAGTGATTGTTCAATCAAGATTTACAGTACTTGAATTTTCTCTCTAATAGTTAAGAAATAAAACTTACTGCGGCAACCATAATAACAGGTGTTAAAACACATTTCATGTTTTAATACCAGCGTTTTCTGATATTGTTCAAAACTGATTACAAATTAAATGAATGCACCAAAAAAAGCATGAGTTGTCATTGCAAAAATACATGTGGGCTTGTCCCCACTAAAAAGATTCCATCTGTGGTTTAAAGCTGAACTATTTATGATAATTTACTTTTTAGCTATTTTTTAGACATTCAGATGGCCCTCCGGTGTGTGTATGTGTACAAACTAATCCACTTTTACTGGATAGAGCTTAAATTAAAAAGATTTTCCCCCTAATGTGACCTCATATAAGATGATTCCCTCCCGCTTCTTGTTGCTCAGCCCCGTCCAACTCTGCTTAAGCTCTGCTGTTCTCTGGTGGCGCATGGCTCCGCAGTAGCTCATTTACATAGATTTTAAAATGTTTTTAAGAATAAGGATGAAACAGAAGGAGATTGAGGTATCACAAAATGCATCGTCTGAGAGAGTCGAGCTCAGCTGGAGCATTATCAAACTTTGGGGGACCTCGGAGATTTATATTAACTTGTCGAAGAAATTGTAAAATATGGAACCTTTAATATAAAGGTAATGGAATATTAATGAGTAAACTAGTGTTTAATATGAATCTATAATAAATTATTGTAAAATATTCAAGTATGTGCAATATCCGTCATGGTGTTCTGTTTATAAATACCATTTTGATTCATTCTGAACATTTTGAAGGATGGGTATAAAACACCTGTCTAAGAAGTGATGTGGAAATTTTTTTTTTTTATAAAGTAATGGAGACTATTAGAGTGATTTATTCAACTATAAATATGTTGTAAGCATGTGTTTTCCATTCCCGGTAAAAACGTAGATCATAAGAAGACCTTAAATGGGGTTTGATTTGGGTTTTTTTCTTTTTTTTCTTCAAAAATAGAATTTTGGCGTGGTGGCAAGAAAGCAGAACAAGTACATACTGACAGGAGTCAAATATTCCAGGCTGTATAACGGCAAAGTAAACCTTTTGAGAACATTGAGTATCTTCATAGATTTCATGCACTTTTCAGTGCAATGAATTCCCATTTGGTGTATTTGCAGCACTCGCCGTATATTTTCCCTCAAAGCTTATCAACACTCTGGAACAGAGTGGAACCGCCTGTCAAGTACATTTTCTATACTAGTAATCATGTGGTCAAAAACAGGGCTCTTTTATTTGATTATTATTTTAAAGAAAAACCTTCTTTTAGAGTTTTCACTGGTGGAACATGCAAGTCCCATAAATCATAAAGGATGTCTCATAAACCATCTCATCCTTGTGTTTGGTTTGGCTATATTATTGTCTACTTCACTAGATAATGTTCTTTAGATTTGTCACCCCTGAATCAGATGCCACTAACATCCAGCTTGGATTTGTATCATTTTGACATCAAATATGCTGTCAGTATTAGAGATCTCATGATTCATAATGAAACGTCCCAGTCAGGAATATCCCATAGGTATCATACTAGTGAACGATACTTGTGTTGGTGAAAAGCTGAACAAATATAGAGTAAAAAATCTCCAGCTGATCCCATCTGTTGGACGTCCCACCGGAAATGTAAACCCTCGTCATGTAAACCCAGGCCTTTTTAATCTTCCTCTTCTGTCTGTTCAGAAAAGAATGACAAAGCCCCTTAATTTGCTTATCCTTGATTTAAACCAGGAGGCAGGGCTAGTTCAGAGAAGGAAATGGAGTAATCCCGTCCGGGTGGATTGAATTGTGGCAAAGCAAACAAGCTTTACTGTTTTACATTTTCAAAGTGGCTCGAGTTTTTTGCGGCAATGAAGAATCGGCCCAGATAATATAAATGCTTTTTCCTGCCAAATATCATCTGTAACGGATCAGGTTTGTTCCACTGGTCTTTGTTAGGTCTTGTTTTGACGTAGTAGTTATTACTTTGTGTCCCCTCTTTCAGTTTTTTTGTACCAGTTTAGCGTTATCTAATAAATCCTCGATCGATAAGTGTTTGCACTGTAATAGTGGGATATCTTTTCTAGAAATTATCCTTGTTTCTGGTAATAAGTGGGTGCATCAAATGAAAACTTTAAAAGTGTGATGTTAATTGATGTGTAATTAAATTATTTTTGAAGGATTCTGGATGATTTGTATTTCCTGGAACACTTACCTTAAATACCTAAATAATGGAGATTATGTGGAGAACAATACAATTTTGTGATACCTTTTCCCAATTATAACAAAAATCATTTGATTCAGTCCATATTGTTTGAAGAAGCCACAGACAGAATCCATATCATCTAAATAGTAAATTTAACATTCTAGTTCTCACAAACTATGTTTTCTTCCTGTTATTGAGCTCTCAATGTTTTACTTTGACATTGAAGTACAAAATGTTTTTTTTTTTAAAGTTCAAATAATCCAATAAATCCAATATCTCACATTGACATAAAGTCAAAATCTAACTTTCTAATTCTGTCGTCTTTCCTTGCATCCAAAATATGCAATAATCACCTTTGAACAGTTGATATTGAGATGTGTCTGCTACATGTGTTCTGTAAAGCCTTCATAGCGGCTCTAATCTGAAGTGCTGGTAATTGATTATTTGTTTTAGGCTGGTAACTCTAAATGAACTACAGCAGAGGTAAGAGGTAAGTTTCGGTCTTGCTTTCTTGGGACGGTCTTCACGAGAGCCAGTTTCATCATGGTGCTTGATGGGTTTTGCAAATGCACTTGACAATACTGTACTTGCAAGAACTATTCCATGCTGGAAAGACGTTGTCTTAAAATAACTGACTGTTGTTGTTGTTGTTGTTGTTAATTAATGACATAATTCCATATGTGTTAATTCATAGTTTTGAAATCTCCTGAAAGTAGTACTCTAAATTGAAAATGTTAATAATGCCTTAGAAATGTAATAATAATTATAAAATAATGCTTTAGAAACATGAACGGTTAAATTTGTATAATCATATTTAACCATTCATTATGTAGCATGTGAGTAGTCAAATCTCTTTGAGTCACGGCGATATACAAAATGGTGTGAATTAGAGATGTCTCTTTCACTATTTTTGAGAAAACATCACAAGATAAATGTGCTATTGCGTCACAACCTTTCGAGGGCATGGACTCAAAAGTGTAAAGCCATGAAGGCAACAAATTTTATAAAACTTCCAATACACACCCACTTACGCATACAAGCATACAAGCAAGTACTCTGAGCATAGAACTTCACATAATGCATTATGATTTTCTTGTCCACACTGGACAAACGTATTTCCTCCCTTTCTGCCTTTTGAAATCTGCCTTTTGGAAATATGCGTAGTACAGTTTAATCAAAACAAAAATGCAATAATACTTCTGAAACCAAGGTTGGGACACACATTTAGTAAGAGTTTACTTTTATTTGCATGTCTGGCAAAGAATCGATGGAGTCCATTTTTTACCTCCTTATTAATAAATTCTTTGCTTAAATAAAGTAATCCATACAGAAATTATGAAGTAAAAAGGGTGAAATGAACGGAAGAGGCTACGATGTGTGCTTAAATTCAGGTTTGAAATTTGTAAAGATATTCACATGTATTTATGTTTTTTTTTAAATATATACTACGGAAAATATTTCCATAAGATAAAAATGCATAGCTGTTTACAGATAATTTATAGCTCAATTATGTACAACTCCTTATATGTTACACGAAAACTCGCACATAGTGCAATGACATTACTCCAATATGGTTTCTGCATTTAAGACTTTTGTGGTCAGTCAAAGGACACGCATTACTCTTCAAATCGCATTTCTGTTCTGTTTTACATAACGTAATAACGTTTTTATTATATATATATATATTTTTTTTTGTTTGTTTTGTTTTGTTTTTGTTACGGCTCACAACTATACAGGGACTTAAGAGAACAAGTAAATATAAATGCACCAAAATAAGGCTAGTACTTCCAAAACTTATATAAACACTGTTTTTCTATTCAATCTCCCATTTAAAACCAACAAAATATAAACGGGATGGTAAAGTAAAACAGATGTCCGATTCGTACGAACTGAACACGGTCTAACGTTGATGTATACAGCAAGGTTGCCAAAGTCCTTAGTTGAAGCATAGCAATGCTGTAGGATTTACATTCGGTGTCTGAAAGTACTTGGCCGGTTGAAATACTTCCTCACAATGTCTCGAAAGGCTTTTAAGTTAAAATGCCAAGGCACGAAAACGTAATTCTTGCAGCTTTAAGTTTGACTTCCACCATGCTCCTGAAATAGGACAGCGTACACTTTGTTTAGGACAGATTTGTGCTTAATGACGGTGACATAAGAGCAAAGCATAAGTCCAATGCTAATTCTACGGAAATCTTATCCTTTATCTTATGATAACTTTCAGATATAACAGAGAACAAGGTTCATTATAATGATGCAAGTTGCTATTCGTTACCTGTGTTAAAAGGAAATTTGTGATTGTAATCAAGGCTGAAAATGTTTATCTCTAGATTTGCACATTCTGGTGTTCCTTTTATTTAACTAGTATTTATTAATTTAGTTAAGAAATTTACTTTTAAGAAAAGTGCATTTATTGATTTTTTTTTTTTTTACTTGTATAGTTATTTGTGTTTAATGGCCTTGTTTAATTTTTTCCAATAACCCCATGTTAAACAACATGAAGCTGTAGTCTATTTGCAACAAGTGATATGTAAATAGTAGTTACTTATATATATATCAATATATACTTATATATATATGAGTATACTCGCGGCTCACAATGCTTCCTCACTATGTGTCTCTGTTCCTTTCATTATCCTTAAAAACCCTGATGAATGTCAACCAAAATGTTTTCTCCCCCTGACAAAACGAATTGTCTTTACTTACATAAAAACGTAATAAAACAAGACTATTATCAAAACCAGCAGAACTCGTACAACACTGAGCTCACTAGGTCAGGCCGATCATAAGGCACACAGCAGTTATTTAATGGCTGCATCTTTTCTGACTGTCTATTTATGCTGAAATGCTGCAGTTTATAATGCAACCATTTACATATTGCTTATATATATATATATATATATATATATAATTATTATTATCATTATTTAACTTATATGTATCATAGGGATTACAGAATTTGGTGTTGAATAATTTGAACCGAATTTAATAGGCTAATTCATCTGTCGTGATTCCGGGTGTAAAATGTGAGGCTGCATTCAGGAGACTGTGCTTGATGGGAATGTTTATTCTAAAATAAATTGAAAATAAGGACAGCAGAGACAAGGAAAGGCAAACCGACCTACACATGAAGTTTGACCTGACGAGAGGGTTGTCACACAGAAGTGCACAATGCCAAGAATCATTTTGACTTTGGCTCTCGAACCTCTTTTTTTCCCCAGGTCCCGAGGTTGAGTGAAGTCATTTACACATGTGGACATCATGAATAACACAGTTATTGTATCTCGTCCCACAGATGCCAAGTGGGGTGTCCGAAAAGCTTATTTCTTTTGTAATGAGTTTGGTTAAACACAATTCTTACACTACTTGACGTGATTAGGATTTTGACTGGAACAAATAATGACTGACGTTCCTAGCAACGTATGCTTTGTGACTTTCCTTCTGTGGGCCAGTCAAACACTTATACATTATGCTGAGAAAAGGAAGCGAGATGTCACCTCATGGGAGAATCAGCTGTGTGTGGGTTACCTTAATATAAAATTCAGAACTGTCATACTCAATAAATCACCCAACGAGTCTCTTGATTATAAAAACAACCCATGCTCCAACTGGAATAACACATTGCACCGTACAGAAAAAAGTCAAAACCTCCAACACTCAAGACAAGCATTGCTGTCACTGATTAAGGTCACTTTTTTCATTCTCATGTTTATAGTTTTAAATATTTTATAAAAATTCTTATGAATGTTTTCTTCAGCTTTAGCTGACTGTCAGACACAGCACTTCCGCTCTTAGACTTGCATGGAATCTCTGACAGACTTGGGAATTCAGAACAGTTCAACATTTTCTCAGTCACTGTGAGCAGGCTTGAGTGCTCCATCATTCCGTTTACATTATCAGGATGCAGTGTTATTTCTGGAATTTCTTGTCTTACTTTTTTCCTGATTAAGGAGGTGTTTATTTTGTTGGAGAATTTAGTATCTTGCATAGAGAGCTGTTCTGCATTTTTACCCACTGGGTTTTCAGCCCATTTTTACAGACACTGTTAAAAATGCCCTGTTGAGCACAACCTCTTGTCTCTTGGTGTCCACTACACCACATGCATGTGCGAATACACTTATCCATTGTAGTGATTGCTAAAAATATTTTTGCACTAATGCTCATTTCTGTGAGGCTGGCAGTGCTGCATTTGGGCTCTTTTTTTTTAGGTTTTAAATCAAGGGCTGTAGTCCAGCCCAATTTCATGCTGCTACCTGCAGCCACAGCTCTCCACCACCATGTCCTCATACTGCTTATACACCACATTATTTCCAGCGTCAATGTACAGGATGCTGATAGGGCTGAGCTTGGAAGGCACACAGCAGCTGGGCGGTGTTGACTCTGGATCCATTGAGTTCATGAGCGTCTGGATGATGGCATGGTTGGTGGGTTCGAGGTGCGAGCGCAGTGGGAAGTCACATGCACCTTCGCAGTGGTATGCATCGTAGTCCAGTGGTGCAATGATCCAGTCATCCCATCCCAGCTCTTTAAAGTTGACATGGAGAGGTTTGCGGCTGCAGCGAGTCCTCCTCCTGCCACCTCCTTTGCCACCTCCGCCTGTTCCACCTGCCGCAATTGTCCCGCCCCCCCCTGCTGTCCCTGCTCCTCCAGATCGGCCTGCTAATGCGGTCCTCCTCTTCTGGCGGGGCCTGGGTCTAGCACGACCCTCAGAGCTCCGATTGAGCATGTGCATGGCTTTCATCTTCTCACGGATCTCTCTGAACAGATTCTCTTTCCTGCGAGTGCGGGAAAAGGCTACAAGCAAAGCCCTCTCATTCCTATGCTGCCCCTGTGTACCCAAACCAAAAAAAGCAGGAGAGACCACCTCATTTGTTAAGACTGAGACAACAGCTATGCTGAAACACGCATATCTGCTGTCTTGAGTTGTCCTGTGAACCCTATGGTGGACTCTCAGAGTAGTTCCAATGTTGAACACATCCCAAGTGCTCAGGGTGGTATCCAGAATGTTGATGGTTTTAGAAGTGAGCAGTAGAGGCTTGCCTGACGAGCCCGTAGAGGAGCAGCTATAAAGGAGTAGGTGGTATAGGTTTCCTTTAGAGGACCGTAATTTCTCCAAATCAGATGGCACCTTCCGCAACACCCGCAGCTCAGCCTCCACTAGTTCTTCTGTTCTCGAGAGACCCGAAAGGTCAAATACATACTGCTGGTGGGGTTCAGCTGATGGCTCATCTGTAAGTACAAAAAAAAAAAGAATAAAAAAATATCAACAACAAGAAGATGAACAGTTCAGTCTTAGACATTCAAATATGTACTGCCTGGGAGGAATTTCAATAATGGTTCAATGTTAATTTAACTTCAACTGTGCTTACAGGAGCCATCTGTCTGGGGTAGAAATCTCACATTCCTTGGCCCGTTGTGAGCAGTCTACCAAATAGCCGAAAATGCCATACCGACACTGTCAGCTCTTCTCTTCAAAGAGAATAACATTCAGGGGCCTGGAATGGATTCTCCAAATGCAAGGCACACAACAGCAGCCAAGGCCAGGTGGAGAGTGTTGGGTTGACCTGTCAGATTGTCTTTGTCCTTGGCAGCATCTCCTAGTTGTGCAGATTGAATGTGAAAAATGCTTGCTGGGACAAACTAAAAGCTCGTGGTCTCCAGCAAAGCCCTCCTCTCCCCTTCTTCTATACTCCTCAAGAGTAGGCTGTACATTTAAGAGGAGTGGTTGGTGGCCTGGGGACACAATTAGATGTCAGCCATTTGGGTTGAACACCTCCGACCACCATTATAACTACTAGAAATCACCTGGACCTAGTTTTCTGAAAGCATCTAAGTGTTAACCTCTGGAGAGTGCCTAAATGTGATTCCCGTTCGAACATCTCATGATGATCTTTGTGCTACGCTATTTTTCTCATTAAGATGTTTTCCAAAGAGATCCATCATAAGCCTATGTCGCAGTATGCCATCCGTGACTGAAGCAATGCAGACAAGAGCTTTGCTAAGAGGGACCAGATCCAGCAAGTAAAACAAGTTTCAATGTTGACGTCTTGACATCTAACTCAACCGTAGAAGCCAGAACACTGTGCAACCTGAGACGCAGACCACAGTTTCATGGTTAAAACATGAAGGGGATTCTTCTAATATGAGTGGGTAGCACGAGAACCCAAGGCCAGATCTGGCTATATCGTGTTGACTGCATATCACGAGACAGAACTAAGAAAAGCAAGTAATTGCAAACAGTTAAGCATCTGCTGTGGGCAGCAACACAACCTGGGCTTGGCCTGTGGTCCTCAAGAGGAGCAAAAAGGACAGAGGCATCCAGTGTGAGCTGCGTCTCAGACCTGTATCTCACACTCAGAAAAAGGACCACTCTTAGAAGGAAAGGTGAACCTAGGCCAAAGCATCCTCTTCTAAATGTAACATATGCTGGCCAGGCACAACAATGACATAATCTAAAAAAATGTTTTGAAGAGACAGTCTGGAAATGGGTGTTCATTTCCCCCATAGAGGTAAATTATGTCAGTGGATGATGTACGCAATACAAATTGATAACTGAATTGTGAAAAGATTTCCAATCATTTCTAAACAAAAAGGACCGCTGATTAAAAACATTATTGTATTTTCTCTTAAGATCATAAGATTTTAATAGTATTTCTACTATATACTATACTGTCTTTCTGATAATTTAACTTTTTTATATTAATGCTTTTTTCCCCCAGCGTTTTATTTAATCAGCACTGACATTTGCATTGAGTCATATTATAACAATTGGATAACGTTTTACAGGACAGACAGGACAGGAGGCTTTAACCTCCTCATTGCTCCAGTCCCCTGCATTACACCAAGAACAGCGTTCTAGCCTATACCACTCAACATCGTTTTCTTGTGTAGAGTAATGACCGACTGAACCAGGAGGTATTTTGTAAAGTCACTATTGTATGCGATAATGTGTATTTGACCATGAGTTTTGAATTAAGTGTTTCTGTCTTTATCAGCAACACCTGGCCACAGATCGCACGCTCTTTCCGAGCATTCGGCTCAACACGCCAGTGAACTTTATCTATCACAGATGGTGGAGGTTAGACACATTAAAGCCCACGATTTTAGGTGTTGTTTGAAATCATTTATTTTAAAAGCGTAAACACCAGGAAAATCTAAAACTGGTAACAATTTGTTCCTGAAAATGTCAGGCTTGAAAATAAAGAGTTAAGACCATTTCTACGTAAAATCCTAAGAATTGTTTTTTTTATGATATGCTGCTGCCATAATAATAATAATAATAATAATAATAATAATAATAACTTGCAATTAGATTACTTCATTTCAGGATTGTGTCAGTAATATAATATTAATATTATTATTATTCAAAGCATAATTGAATAATTGCTTTGCATTTGCGCATTAGCCCTTTTTATTATTAAAATAGAAAATCGACCTATATGTTACTTTGGGAGAAAAAACACGAACAATAACATAACATGGGACTGCATGTAAATCGGGACTGCATAAAGTGACAAGTGTACCTAAATGTGTTAACAAGCCACCGAAAACAGAACTTTACAAGTAGCTGTACTATACAATTCAAAGACACTAATTAATTTCATGGCAATTGCATGCACATAATGTAATGTAAGAATATATAAGGGTTGTCGCAGTGATCTAAGGAATATTAGTAGGCGGTGCATCTTGAAAAGGAGAATGCACTCGTTTCTGTGATTATAATTAACTTTAAAAATCAACTTTACTGAAAGAAAGAAAGAACATATCTAACTTGTTCACATGAAACCCAGTGTGCTCATTAGTGCTGAGTGATGAGCGTCCCTCACCTTTGCTCTGGTCCACGAAGCTGGTGACTGTGTTGGCGCGTCTCCTCGTGCGCGTCGCGCTCCCGTAGCTGCTCGTGCGCTCGAGCTGCGACTGCGTCCTGTACAGGTTGAGCATGTAGTCCGGCACGAGCACCGCCGAGCCGTTCCGCCACACCGCGCGCGAGCCCAGCGCCACGGCCTCGAGCGCGCTCCCGAAGAACACGGCTAGCCACAACCAGGGAGCGCCGCTCTTCCTGCCGCTCATTTTCACTACAGTCTGGCCCACAGCGGGGGAACCTGACCGATAGTGGTGACTCGAGGAACTCCCCCTTTCGGTCTTTAAATTGACTTAATAGCTCGGTTCGGGCTGAATATGGTGTATAAGGGAACGCCTGTTGCGCTGCGCACTGCCAGCGCCCCCACAGGCAAAACGAAATAACTGCCCCAATAGCGAAGTCTAAAACTTGGACTTGCACTGAAAAGTTGTGCTTCATATTGGTCAATAATTGTCTTGTAATAGTGTGTACTCAAGGGTGCACTCAGATGCTTTTTATTATTGTCACTAAATGATATTCTTGTCTTTACCTGATAATGTGTATAAAAGTATACCTTTAAATTACATGACTATAATTTGTTTTTCAAGATAGGCTTTAAATGTGTACAATATGTAGCCTACATTCATAGGCCCAGGATTAAAAATGTACACTAAATGTACAAATGGTTTATCCTTGAGCGGTACCACCCATAGAGATTATTTTGTATCACCTTTTTTGTGTGAGGCAGACTGAATAACTAGGATCTATGACCAACCTTGTTTAAAAATTAAAGCACTTTTTTTTTATTGATTTATTTTTACAGTCCATTGACTTGAACAACTGAAAACCTTCACAGGTTTATTGACAAAAAAAAGGTTGTTGGTAAATATACAGTACCAGTGAAACGTTTGAAAACATCTATTTATTAAAGGTTTTTTCTTTATTTTAAATTATTTTCTACATGGTAGAACAATAAGGTATAATATCAATAATATAAAAACTAACTTCAAAATAGAATACAGAACTACAAAATACACATACAGAATTATGGGGTAAACAAAGTATATATATATAAGAATGTTGGTTTAACAACCAACAGTACTCGCTACAGCGAGATGCTTATTATTTATATATA
>JAQQZT010000005.1:19406857-19420720 GCA_030068275.1 Clarias platycephalus
GTGTGTGTGTGTGTGTGTGTGTGTGTGTGTGTGTGTGTGTGTGTGTGTGTGTGTGTGTGTGTGTGTGTGAGAGACAGCACCAGTTTGAGTTATACATGAAATATGGAATGAAATAATGTGTGTGTCAAAAGCAGTGTTATTGTTTCAAAGATCAAAGACGCTGATGCAAAAGTGCTTTAGACCATGAGTTCACACAACTTCTTATCTCCTGATCTTTTTGGCTGGGGATGTTTACACTTGGTTCTATGTTTTCATTGCTGGAAAAAATCATCACAAGTACATGTTTGATTTGAAAACCCCTTTGTATTTTTTTATTCTATATTATATACATTTTGAGATGAGATAAGATACAGTAAGGTAAGAGGATAAGAATTTGTCCGAACTCATGGACTAAAGCAATTTTGCGTCAGTGTCTTTAGGAGGAGAGTGGACTTAAACCTGCTTTGTAATATGGAAAATCATTAACCAAAGTGGAAAAGACAAGCATGTCAAGAAAATAAGTTTCAACATAAATCTAGGATGCAAAATAAGAAAAAAAAAATCTCATGTAGGATTCTTAAAGAATTTATTCGCAAATTATGGTGGAAAATTAGTATTTGGTCACCTACAAACAAGCAAGATTTCTGGCTCTCACAGAGAGAAGGAACGTGGCCATGTATCGTGAGATTTTGAGTGAAAACCTCCTTCCATCACCAAGGGTATTGAAGATGAAACGTGGCTGGGTCTTTCAGCATGACAATGATCCCAAACACACCGCCCGGGCAACGAAGGAGTGGCTTCGTAAGAAGCATTTCAAGGCCCTGGAGTGGCCTAGCCAGTCTCCAGATCTCAACCCTATAGAAAATCTTTGGAGTGAGTTGAAAGTCCGTGTTGCCCAGCGACAGTCCCAAAACATCACTGCTCTAGAGGAGATCTGCATGAAGGAATGGGCCAAAATACCAGCAACAGTGTGTAGAAAAACTTATGAAGACTTACAGAAAACTTTGACCTCTGTCATTGCCAACAAAAGGTATACAACAAAGCATTGAGATGAAATTTTGTTATTGATCAAATACTTATTTTCCACCATAATTTGCAAATAAATTCTTTAAAAATCCTACAATATGATTTTCTGGATTTTTTTATTATGATTATTTTGTCTGTCATAGTTGAGGTATACCTATGATGAAAATTACAGGCCTCTCTCATCTTTTCAAATGGGAGAACTTGTACGATTGGTGACTGACTAAATAATTTTTTTGGCCCCACTGTATGTATATAATGATGTGTATGTGTATATTATATAATAGCAATACTATTATCATATAATCATAACAATAATACATTTATTATTAAAAAGTTTTTCTTTTTGTGATGTGTGTATACATTATTTGGCTGACTCTCTCTAGATATATTTTCCCTGGCAAATTTCAGGCGCCATTCACTTGACTTCACCCGAATGTATTATGGCGCCATCCAGTGGTTGTAATCAGAAATGCTTTCGTAGTCAGTCTGAAAGTACAGATAAAGTAAACGCGACCTTTGGGGTGACGCAGTGGACTTGTCATGTCGACATAAAGGAAAGGATGGCTTACGCCTGAAGTTGTTGTTTATCGTTATTTCAGCAGGTCGTATGGAGTGTTTAAACGCCCTGAGCAACCTTTATCGGCCTTTTGTGTGTGTGTGTGTGTGTGTGTGTGTGTGTAGCAAAGCAATTAACATTATTCTTTAGCTTGTGAAGTCACTTTGGCACACCTTTCCAGCCTTATCAGTGAGGGCGTGTCCCTAACGAGCGAACTCTGACAGGAACCACCTGAGCTCAGTGCGCCACTACGGGAGGAGGACGATGGGGAAAGCAGGTGAACGTGGGGACTTTGAATGGGTTTACGACGAGCAGCCGCACACACGGAGGAGAAAGGAAATCTTAGGTAGGTCCACTTTTTTTTTTTTTTTTAAAGAAAAAGACAAGAAATATTACAGTTTCTGACTTCTTAACATTTCTTTTCTTTACTCTTTAAGGGATTGAAAGGCTAGAGCAGGTGTTCTTTGCGGTTTAATATCCGATCATGTGGACCGTCGGGTCATTTGCTCTCGATGAATAGACAGTAGCCCTGCGCCGCAACCGCAAAGCCACTAGACACACAGTTACTTCCGCTCACACATTGGATCAAACTTTACCGCATAGATCCTGAATTCTGTGTTTAGGAAACTACACAGAAAAACAAACACTGTTGTCTACAGTACATACTCACTCAATGAACTTCCTTGAAGCCGAAGGGATGGATCAGTGTGTTTGGATTTAGTTTCTTTTCAGAAATGGCTGCACCTTGTGTTTGTGTTTGATTAAGGTCACATTTTGTTCACTACATAATTCCTCATCATTCTTAACCGTTCACATGTTATTCTATTCTGAGGATGTTAAATGCGAAGTTGACCGATGGATCAATACATTTCTTTTATTATTGATCCATTAAATCTGGATCAATAATAAAAGCAAAAAAAAAAAAAAATCTTGACTTTTGTAGTCAATGGCTTTAGTGGATTTACAAAGCACGAGATCCACATTTGCTCACTCGGTCATTCTGTTTCCCTTAGATAAATATCATAAACGGTTAAACAGTAACATTCACTAACATTTCCAGTTCACCTGCCCTCCAGTCTAATCCTCTCTTTACCCTGTCTCTGTAAAACAGAGAGATGCAGTGTGTATGACCGAGCTGATTTATTTTCTGTAAACCGACCCCAGACAAATTACACTTTGACAAGTGGAACAATCACCAAGTTGCCCAGGTGTGTCTGGTGGTTGTTAGGCTTTGCTTGGAAACAGAATACATTCAAATACTGTGGTGGTCGACACAAACACGTACACACACCTTGTTGGTGTTAATGTTTGAAGGTCAATTCTTTGAGATTTGTAAAATGCCACGATACTCAGTTGCCAGTTTATTAGTTATCAGTCTGTGGATATATAAATATGTACTGTATATAATGACTTGCCAGTTTATCATGTGTGTAATATATCTAGATAAAGTCCGCTCTGGCTGATATTTGTGATTATAAATATATATAATGTGCGTTCTAAGTGTTATGCAGGATTGAATATCTTATGTGCTGAAACATATTTTTTTGTTTACACTCACGGTGGGTTCATTAAACCTCCGTTGTGACCCGACACCTGAGGCTGTTCAAATATTTATACCTCTGTATTTTATCATCCCTTTGCACACTGAATGAGATCCAAGGAGTGAAAATGGCTAATGTTTTTCAGTGGTAATCAGGGTGTGGAAGGTGTGGGAGAAATGTTTCCACCACAATGCTTTTTACACCCTAGCTGAAGACTCTAGTGCGTATGCAGCTGATTCATGGTGCCTGAAGGTCATTAAGTGTCTGCACTATGCTGAAGGGACATTTTGAGAGAAATTATTGCCCACCAAATAATAATTTAAAGTCATGCGTTTTTGTCATCAAGCAATATGGGAGTTTATTTTTTACTGATCAGATGAGTGCTCATGAGGTACTTTAGTCATTCAGGAATTATGATGAAATCAGTGCTGACTTATCATGTGACTAAAATATAGCCTTGTAAATTTTTCACATGCTCAGTAAAAGCGCATCAGGATGTAATTCATGGCACAGATTTAATCATATATATAAAATAACCTTATTCAGAACTCATTATTGTATTTATTTATTTAACTTGTTTTTCTCTGTATTGGATATAAAAAAGTGAGGATGTTATAGAGTGACCAATCAGTATATATAGGTTAGACAGCTTTCTGTGCAGTCCATGTCCCCTAAATTGATAAATAGGAGTTGCTATGTTAGATTATGCAGTGTTGCGAAATCGAACCTACAGTATATTTCTGGCCGCAAATCGTGTGAGAATCACAGCAGTTATAAATTGATCAAGGTAATTCATAATAGATAGAATCACATTTTCTGTATTGTGAAAATGTCAGTGTGAGGTAACCATCCAAGTCTTTACAGTACAGGGAACTAAAAATTATACTGTGACATTGTATAAATCCTATCTGTCAACAAGTAGCATATTTATGCCTTAATGATTTAGATTAATTAAATAAGTCCAACTAGTGTGCAAAGTAATGCTTTGTCTAAACTGGATCAAGTTGTGGACCGTGAACTGTTGCCAAAACTAAATTTCAATGTATCAGCGTTTTTCTCGTGATAAAAACAAAGCACCCAGGTATCCAGTGTTTAGATAACAAAACACTTTAGTTCTTGCAGGAAATGTACAATATAACCTTTGTTAAAAGTGTGTAAAGTAGTTCATTCAAATAATGGTAGTTTGGCTAACAGTGACATAAAGCTCGCCAAGGGATTTGGAATTTATTCAAATGGGATAACTCTAGCTCAGACTGTCCTGCTCTTTGTTGTTTGATTGTTTTTAAGCTGTTGGCGGATACATTAGTATTTTTGCAAATAGTTTATTAAAAAAAGATGGTTGTCTAGGGTTTTCAGAATGGAAATGTGAAATGAAAATTGAGAGTGCTCAGCTGAACTGTAAGCACATTCATGGTACAGAAAGTAAACTGAAATCTTGAGTTTGCATACAGACAGCATGCAAATGGTGAGTGTTAGTGCAAGTGGTGTTAGGATACGTGTAAGGCCTGATTTTCTAGAAGCAGAATTGTGTATTTTAGGTCCTAGACCAGAATAATCGAGTGTGTTCATAACATGTCTACAACTAGTGCCATTTGACAAGGATTCACAGGAGCAGTTAGTGTGCTAATAAAAAAAAATATTTTTTTAATTACAAAAAAGCACAGCAGCACAATTTGGGACAAGTGTGTTTATTTAAAAAGGCACAGGGGCAACAAGTGTGCTAATTAAAATAAATGCATAACACCAGCAGGCCTTCCTGTCCCACAGGGAAAGCATTAATCACTACATGACTTCCAGTGTACCTTGTAGCATTTCCATGTAGTTTCCAGGTTACCCACACCTGCTAAAAACATGAAAGCAGGATAAAAGTAACTGATTTTGACTTCCTGTTCTCTTGTTTTTTCTTTCTAGCGAAGTATCCACAGATCAAGACTTTGATGGGTCCTGACCCTCAGCTGAAGTGGGTTGTATCTGGAATGGTATTCACTCAACTAGTAGCATGTTACCTGATTCATGACTTGTCTTGGAAGTGGGTGTTTTTTTGGGCATATGCCTTTGGTGGATGTATAAACCACTCCTTGACCCTGGCCATCCATGACATCTCGCATAACATCGCATTCGGGAACAAGCAAGTGCGCTGGAACCGCTGGTTCGCCATGTTCGCCAATCTGCCCATCGGCCTTCCTTACTCAGTCTCCTTCAAGAAATACCACATCGACCACCACCGCTACCTTGGAGGAGATGGCCTGGACGTGGACATCCCTACGGACCTTGAAGGCTGGTTCTTCTGCACACCTGCAAGGAAGGTGCTCTGGCTCTTTCTCCAGCCCCTCTTCTATGCCTTGCGGCCTCTGGTGGTGAACCCAAAACCTGTGACCAGAATGGAGATGATGAACGCATCCATACAGTTTGCAATAGACATTATTATTTACTATATCTGGGGACTCAAACCAATCGTGTACCTTATCTCAGGGTCCATATTGTGCATGGGCCTGCATCCCATCTCTGGACACTTCATTGCTGAACATTACATGTTTTTCAAGGGTCATGAGACCTACTCATACTATGGGCCCCTGAACTTGATCACTTTCAATGTGGGATATCATATGGAGCATCATGACTTCCCCAGCATCCCTGGTAGTAAGTTACCTGAGGTGAGTGTCCATTCATATGCGCTGTTACTGACACTGAGTGCCTGGTTGACATTCCTCTGTGTGTGTGTGTGTGGGTGTGTGTTTGTGTGTGTGCGTGCACGCATTTGAGTGCAAGTGGGCGTGTGTGCATGTATGTAAATTAAATGCACTTGTGGCTTGACTTTCCGAAACATGTAAAGATGGTATTTTAAAACAAGACTGAACATTTTAGATCTTAACTGCAATTAGATTGAATGCTTCCCCTAGAAAGTATTTATCTGACATACTTTTAAAGCACATACATTGATCAGCCACTTCATTAGGTACATCTCGCTAGTACTGGGTTTGTACCCCTTTAGGCATCTTATCCTGATGGACAACGATATACAATACAACATTTAAACAATGCTCAATTGGTACTAAGGGAAAATCCCCCACAGCAGAAGGCTAAACTGGTAATACAGGACAGGATGAATCTGGGCTTTCATCATGTTAACCTACCATCCGAATGTTGCAGCAGAAATCGAGACTTATCAGTCCTGGCAACATTTATGCAATCTTCTGTTGTCCAATTTTTCCTCAGTTTCCCGTTCTTAGCTGACAAGAGTGGCACCCGGTTATGGTCTTCTCCTTCCTTAGCTGTTAAAATCCCAGTAGATCGTTGGTTTTGGAAATGCTCATGCCAACCTGCCTGGCACCAACTGCCATGCCACCTTTAAAGTCACTCAAACCTCCTATTTTCCCCATTCTGATATCTTCCAGGTCATCTTGATCATGTGTACATACCTAAATGCATGAAGTTGCTGCCATGTGATTGGCTGATTGAATATTTGTGTTAACATGCAGCTGAACAGGTGTACTAAAAAACCTGTGTGTAGACATGCATGGTGTGAATGATTTTGACAGTGTGTGTATGTATGTATATATAAAATTGAACATTCTTATTCTCCTACTACTACTAAAATCTTTTCTCCTTTCATTACCAGGTGAAGAGAATAGCAGCGGAGTATTATGATTCACTGCCGCAGCACACCTCTTGGATACGAGTGCTCTGGGACTTTGTGTTCAATGACAGCATTGGTCCCTATGCAAGAATCAAAAGAGAATACAAACTGGCCAAACAGGAATAAGTTGTACTGTGGGTGCATTATTTCTCCCGAGCCGCTATTTAAAGAGAAAAGAAGAAAAGCTGGATGGGCCTGCTGAACCGAAACATGTGTTTAAAACTTTTTCACTTACACCTCCAGCGGGAAAACAGGTTTAGAGTACATATGAACTGGATGGAAAGTCAAGTCTTGGATAGAAGCAATAGATGCTGACATGAATTGTGTTTGTGCTAATGAACCACTAAAACGAGAAAGAGTTCGAATAGTCCTTGAGACATGCTGAATATATTAGACCAGGCTGTCAATGAAAGGTGTTGTAATCTGTGATGAATCACTAATTTAAATAATAAGCTGATGAGTCATAAACTGTACGTGACTGTGTAAATCAACCTGGATACGTTACAATACGATTGCTAAATTAAAATTAAAACAAGCATTTGTTAAGTATTTGAAGCATAAATGTATAATGTGTTTTTCTTGACGTATGCAGGATTCTAAAAAGAATGTTTGTTTGTTTGTGTGTATATATATATATATTACACATACATACATACATACATACATACACACATCAAAGCTGGATAATCTTCAATTTTGCCAACTGCTGTAATGTAAATGTGGTTCGTTAAAACTCAGTAACCAGATAGGACAAGAGGCATTCCGTTAAAGTCGTTAATTACACCACTGTTGGTCACCAGCATGGATGAAAGCAACTGCCTGCCAAAACCCACATTCAGGAGGGAAATAAATCTGATAATATAATACGAGTTATGGATTACCCTCTACTCTACATATTTTCCTTTTTTTTTTTTTTTTTTTCTTTTTTTCAGCTCCCAGCACACACAATGTACCTCACCAATTAACAGCCTTTACTCTATAGAAGTGTGTGTGGTAGAGCAAGCAAAACACTTAAATGTGCAGGGCATGGCATCCTCCAGGACCGGAGTTGGGACTGCTGTGTTGGGTTATCTTAAATAACACTTTGCCTCCTTTGTAGCTGCTTTTAAGTTATTCTGAATTGCCTCTGAACCATCTGTGTTGTTTTGTTGATGGCTAACAAGAGCTACAAAGCTAACTAGCGTCTAACACAAGGCAGAATTCCAAATCCTCTCTAACCCCTAATCAAGTGCACTACTTGGTGTGTGGAGCAACGAATTGTGCATCCTAGTGCACCTGCTTTCAATTTACCTTTATTTTGGATTCAACCCATAAACCCCTGGCTGCGCCCTCATGCCTATGACCATATTACGGCCCTGCTGATATTCAACACAACAGCACTCTCCTTCCTAGATTAATCGTGGTTGGAACCCAGTAACTTGCATTGCCGGTAATTGTAGGTCTCGCTCTCCCCATCCTCTCGGCCCCTAAAGTCGATTTTCCAGTCCAGCCTTCATTTAAAAAAAATGTTTAACGCTTACTTTCCAGGACTTGTCTTGTCTTGCCCTGTGTCTCGAACTCTACGTCTGCTTATATCCGGCACTTCCACTCACTCACTCTACCTTCTCCATGTCCCCTCTTACCTCGTATTCTCTGAACAGGACGCGTCTTTTTTTTGCTTAAATATACAGTTGATAATGGGGTTCAGTTAATGCCAACATATAATTGTAAATGTAAATCAGAATGCCAAGACAACAGCTCATTAGTCCATTTATTAAGTACAAGGTGTATTTACGTACAGGACACTACTATGGGTATAGTGAAGTTTGACGTTATGACATTATTTTAAATTAACAAATGTCTTGATCATTTTGGTAGTCTGATTTTCGTTCTTAATTGATTTGCATTTTATGTCAATCAAAACAGAAATCTTTCAGCATCTTTTAAACACGAAAATGTGGCTCACTTGAAGCATAATTATAAATAAAGCTTACATTTGTTCTATTCAGTAAAACAAAACAAAAAACTGTATCTGCAAACAGGGTTCAATGGCCCTTTCTACAAAGCACATTTAAAACTGCTTCTAAAGCATTTCATTTGCAACAACCCCATACAAAAGCAATCTAACTCTATCTAAAGTGACATGGCAATAACTATATAAACTAGGATGTGTTTTGTGTAAATTAGATGTATTTGAGGGTAAATTTGGGTGTGCATAATGCATATCATATGTAAATAAAGGGTTGGTGGGTTGGAGTTTGTGTCCATGCAGATGACTGATTCACTTTTACGCTTATACCGTCTCCAGCCAAGTATGACTTTAGCAGCTCTACTTACAGAAGCATACTTGCTCTACTTGACAATACCGGTGTTTGTTTTTGATAATTCAATTACAGGTTGGTTGAGGCGGCACCCTGGCTTCCTGCCTCGAGTTTGCATGTTCTCTCCGTGCTTGGTACGTTTTCTTCCCACAATCCAAAGACATGCAGATCAGGTTAATTGGTGTTCCAGAAATACACACACACACACACACACACACACACAACGGGTGTGTGCCCTGAGATGGATTATCACCCTGTTCAGGGTGTACCCAAAGACACATGGGATAGGCTCCAGGACTCCCAGGACCTTGTACAGGATAAGCGGTGTAGAATGAATGAATGAATGGTTCATTGAAATAGAATTTGTTTATTTTGTGATCAGATTTGACCATATGCAACTTTTGATGAATATCAACCAATCTGAAGATTTAAAATAATAATAATAATAACAACAATAATTACAAAAATCAGATGATTCATGACAAATATTCCTCAAGTTCTTCATACAGTGTTTGGAGATGAGGGGGTATTATACGTAATAATGAAATTTCCATCAAAAGTATTTTCATACTTTCAATTTTCGAAGACATATTGTATAAGAAAAAACAAGTATCCTGCTTACCGTGTTTTGTGCATATAAAAGACGACAAATTCACAAGTTATAGATTCAGTGTTTTATTCAAAGGTCATTTTAATGTTAACTTTTAAGAGGATTAACCTAATAGGCTAGGCTAATCGTTGTAATAATTTAGGACCCAATATTATGAACCAATTCTCGTTCAAAGCAAATGAGGAAAGTCCACAAACCGCCGTTTCACAGGGCTATAGCTACAGATACATCTCTCATAAGACCATCATCAATAACTTCACACTACCAGTTCGAATTCAAGCTAAAGAATTAAAATAAAATAATCCAGTGAACATCTGTATCGGCAGGAAAAGGGATGAAAACTAATGCAGGATGGTGACAGACCAGCGCAAAAGTGTGCTGAATGTGCTTATCGAAAACCAAAGGTATGAAGGTGTAAAATATAAAACGCTGACACAAAAAGTGAACATTTCATTTTGTGTTTCTATTTCTCTGGCTGATACCACTGATAATAAAGTTACTTTTACAATAACAGTAATGGAACAATAAAACAGTATAAAACACAAATATCTTCATCAAGGTCCACCTAGTCAAATTTCTCTTTTAAGACTTGAACGACTGGGAGCAGCAAACTGCACAGTGGGCTTAGTCTTTTAATGTTTATACAGGAGGAAATAGAAAATTCAGTGTGAAGGTCCATCCATCCATCCATCCATCCACCCACTCGCACATGCACACAAGCACTCGCTCTCACTCGTTCCATTTCTCCTTTTCACTTGCTCCTTTCTTTAATGCTCCTTGTTGATGCAACATTCCTGCAACACCAACTTTCCTCCATGCCGTTGCAGCTATGTTGCAAGACCTTTCCTCCCTCCAAATCGCCAAAGGATCCTTTCCATACTTTCTCAAGAGTCTTCTGGTGGTATCATCATGCTTCTAAACACTATGTAGCGCCCATCCTAGTAAGTTCTCTTCTAATGGCTGGAGAAAAAAAGGGAAATACACAAACAATGCTAGTAGTGTTGCAAAATATGGTGCAGGTTATATGCGAAGTTAGAAAATATTTGAACTCTCACCGTCTATTATCTCATCTTTGACTTTATGTAGTTCACGCACAACTTCCTCCAAGATTTCCTTTTTGAATTAAAAAAAAAAAGGAAAAAAAAGTCTCATTTCAGATGTTGTCAGTGTTCAGCTGATGAGCAGCCTCTTGTGGCAAGTTTTTTGTTGGCAAGTGTTGTAAATTGTGTCCTCTGTCTGGTTAGATACCTGTTTCATTCGGTCAAAGTCTCCTGATTCGCCATCAGCGGTGCTGCCGACAGCTCTCAACCTGCATGATGAGCGAAACATTTATAATAAAACTGTTAGAAATGTTCAAAGTAAAGCTCATTCATGAATGCTCTATCAGGTTGCCAATACTAATGCTTCTGCACTGACAGACAGTTTTTTTTTTAATCATTACCAGAGCACCCGAGATAAGGTTCTCGCTATGTTTACACGAAACCGCTTCCAGGATCCTGTTAAATATGTTTCATTTTAGGAAGTTGTGTGCTGGTGAGATCCACAATAGTTACCAAGGCATTTAGCTCAGCCATTATGTGGCTTGCCATGTCATGTGCCCGTTGCCTCGAGGCTAATGCACTGAACAAAAGCTCAATCAGACGTTTCGTTGTCTTTTGAACTGGGAGGATTGGTATCCTTCTGCTGTATAAGGGAAAAAAAAAAAAAAGAACTTAATCGAATCAAATTCATATGACACTGACCTCGATCCAGCAGAGGATTTGTCTGAAGAGTTCGCTCGCTCCCATGGCTTTTTCACCGCATCTGGAAATCAAAATTCGGACAGTTTTGAACACCTGACAGATGCTCACGTAAAGGATTTGCGCTGATTTTAAAATAATGCACAATTTTGGTTTAGGGTATTTTTTCATCAGTAAACCTCAATCAAGAACTAATTTCTCAACTATCAGTTCAGATTCCATGTTAACTTCTTTAAGAGTTTATTGCAAATTTGTCATTCTATACATAACTTCCATATTGTATCTAAAATAAGACAGAAACAGACAGGCGGAAGAATGGGATTTTTTTGCAGTTGCTTAAAATGTGGTCTTTCCACATGGTATCCATTGTCTAGGAGCATCATTTGTGCTCATAGTCATGCAGAAATTATTCTTGGTTTACTTAAAAGATACTCTACATAATACGAGTAGAATTAAATGGTAGGAGTTCTGTTAAACAGGTTGAAGAATATGTGTAAAGCTTACAAACACCTGTTGTGAAATACAAGCCAGTTCAGCTTTATTAGATCTGTCCAGAAATGTCATCAGTGTAACACCATGCAGATACAGGTCAAGAGCTTCAGTTAATAGTGTGTGTGAAATTCCCCAGAGAACAGCAGTTTCTGAAATACTCAAGCTAACTCATCTGGGACGAACATCCGTGCCACGATTAGTGTCGCAGAGATCAGACGTTCCTTTAAGCTGATGTTTGGGGTGACCTGTGCTCTTGACGTGTATCTGCATGGGTTTATTGTAGCATTGTGCTACTGACCCAAGATTGGCCCTTTAGATAACTGCATGAATGCATGCAATGTAAGTGAGTGTATGTTCTCAGTTTTCTGCTGACCTGAGCCACGTGAGGCTGGTGAGCCGTTGGACTCTTCCTGCAAGAAACAAACAAAAATAAATAAATAAATAAATAAATAAATACGGAAGTTTTACAAAGAGTAAGACTTTTTTTTTTATGTAAATGGCATAAAAAAGGATGCACAAACATTTTGACCGTCTTCAGGTTTTTCAGAAGCTTTCCTCCTGAAGGGAAAAGACATGAATTTATGGTCAAATCGAATCAGCATCTAAATCAGCTGTAAATCAATTAATCAAAGCTAAGGCACTGACTCAGACTGACCTTCGTGCTAGGAGGGCATTCATTTCTTGCATGAGGCCCTCCCCGCCTCCTCCGCTGCCTCCACTGGAGCGGCTGGCGTCGTTCTTGGCACTGGCCAGCCCTGCTGAGCCCTCCTCAGGCTGCCAGGTTTAAACAGAGGGCATCAGCAGTGCCCAGAGCAGATGAATATTACATTAAACAACAGAGTATTAACACCAGTTTACTGGTTTACAACTTAGTGCATCATCTATAATTCAAATTTTCCACTCAAAGGATTTGCAAATATTTTTGTTCTAATAAAAAATCTGTCTAATTAGAAATATGTGATCATATTCAAATACACTGTGATTGATTGGTATGAATGGGCCCAAAGTGCTTCAAGAAAATATTCCTCACACCATTCCACCACCTCCACCAGGCATGGCGGTTGACACGAGGCAAACTGGATTGATTCTGTTGATGTGGTTTCTGACACGGCATGATGGTTCTCCTGTTGTAGCCTATCCACTTTTGGTGACATGGGGTGTTCTACTCCCTCAGTGTTAACTGAGAGATTTGTCCTGAACTGATTCATAGTAAAAAAAAAAAAAGTTTAACTATGTGAGAATGCCCCTTTTCCTGGAGTCAATACAGAAACAATTTAGCATTCTGTCGTTCATAGGCAATAATATTCACACCCTATTCCCACCCTTACCCCCCCCCCCTTTCACCGGGGTACTACATGTAATCCTGACTTCTTGCATATTTATCCACTTGAGAGAAGGTAACACCCCATGATGTGCAAAACATTTACGTATGAATGGCTTTACTGTGTGACGATGATTGTCTAATGACATTTAAAAGAAGATACTCTATAGCACCTACACCTATTCAATTCAATACGGGTTTTATTTATAGTGCTTTTAACGACGGCCATTGTTGAAAAGCAGCTTTACAGAATAAAAAAAAAAATTGCAAATTAGATTGAAATTTTTGATGAAATATGTATCAAGCAAACTGATCAGATCGTCCCTGATAAGCAAGCAAGAAAGGAAAAACTCCCTATATGGCAATAGGAAGAACCCTTGAGAGGAAGCAGACTCAACTCAACAGGGAATCCATCCTCATTTGGGTGTTAATGGATAGCATGGATTGATTTGCAGTTAAGAGGCTGGAATTTCAGTATAAAAGGAAAAGTGTTTAATTTAATATACTGTATGTACAGTGTGAACAAAGCTGCTGTCTGGTATCTGTATCATTTTATACACCACACTGCTGTGACAGGATTGGCTGTTAATCTACAGTATTTGCATGGAGGAGTTGGTGCACTGGTGTTCCTAATAAAGTTCTCCGTCAGTGTGTATGTGCTA
>JAQQZT010000005.1:19441454-19453245 GCA_030068275.1 Clarias platycephalus
AGTTCTGAAGGCGAAAGGGGGTCAAACACCGTATTAGTATGGTGTTCCTAATAATCCTTTAGGTGAGTGTATATATGTATACACACACACACAGTAAACCTCAGATTGCGAGTCACACGGTTTGCGAGTGTTCCGCAAGACGAGCAAAGATTATGAAAAAAAAATTATTTGGAAAACAAACAAGTCTTGGTTCATGAGTACCGAGTATCATGTATCACGCATGCGATTCTTGTTTTAAAGAAGCATGATCACAACTGAGCCAACGGTTTTTCTCTCTCTTGTGCTGCGGAATTGTGGGTAATCATCTCTCCTGCTGGGTCTGCACGTCTCTTACTGGAATAATCAACATCCGTGCAGGCGTGTATTGTTTACTATAACACTGTGACCATGTGTGTGCGCGTAAAACATATTTTATTTTGTGTCTGTATGCGTGTGTATACGCGTGTAAAGCAAAAGCAAGTCTCATTAGAGAGGTTAAAAATCCATTTTCTCTCTCTGTATCAGCCTTTTTTGTCTGTCATTGGACACCGTGCCACACACACACATACACACACAGACCCCTCTTACTTTCGCCTTCACAGATACACACACACACTCTTTCTCTCTGCTCTACACAGAAACACTGCTCTGTCGCGATTCTTTTCAAAGGTAAAGTGCAGGTTCATTTGTTTTATTTTTACTTTACAGCAGTGATTCCGTTAGTGTGTCGCACAATCAAGTGTCATTACAGAGATTTCTTGTTTATTTTTCCGCTTGTGTTTCCGTTGTGTGCGCACGTGTGTGTAAAAAGAGTGGAGGAAGGGTAACTGTGTAAGACAAGAAGGGGGAGAGAGGAGCTTACTTTAGATTCATACACACATACACACACAGCTCCTGCGCGCACAAATGGAAACACTTATCTGTTGGGATTTATTTGTACTTTTTTTTTAAAGGTAAAGTGCAGGTAAATGTGTTTTATTTTTACTTTATATTTTGTGTTAATTATTTTTATGTATTTCTTTTTTGGGCTGTGGAACGAATAATTTGAGTTTCCATTATTTCTTATTGGAAATTCCGATTTGGTTTACGAGTGTTTTGAAATACGAGCCTGTTTCTGGAATGAATTAAGCTCGTAATCCAAGGCTCCACTGTATATTTTTTATAAAAAAGTGTTTCACAAAATACTAAATGTAGGGATGGTAAGTATTGTGACACTTCAATAAAAATATATATATATATATATATTGATAGTAGTTTATATTTATTAGCATAAATAAATTAAGATTTTTGTCATACTGTTCATTCTGTTATCCGTTTCTAAATGTTTTCTACTAATTGTCCCCAGCAATTATGGCGGTGACTAAAAAGCTACAACAAAAAAATCTCATTCATTATCTCGGTCCTATTTTAAGTGATTTTAAATCATTTTGACCTTTTTTATATTTAGTACTAACGGATATTTTCATCTACTGCAAAAGATATAAACTTGAGTACACGAGGAGGTTAAAAATGCCTGATGGGTAAACAGCAGAAAGGAAGCTTTGTGATTACAAAGTTAACAGTCTGAATCTTATGAAGCCCTGCAGCTCTGCATTAATGCTTTCACTTCTTACGGTTCCACATGACTCTCTTTACTCAGTCCTTCCAGTCATCTCTACATTAGCTGAGTGCTCGCTGATGTGTACATGTAGGGTGGAGTCTTGCCTGTATACAGTTATTTTATCCTGTTCTTAATCAACAAGAATTTCTGCTTAAGGGGGTGCTGCTTTAATAAAGGAGGTTAGAAGGGGAGAATCTAAGTGGTTGGATTGTGTTAGTGATGGCAGAGCTGGTGGTGGTTAAGGTAGCATTGCTAGGTTACCGCATGGAGAGAGCTGTTTCCAGTTTGTTTCCAGGTATAAAAGTGGTACATGACAGTGGCAGATCAGTGGAACATATGGAGCATGTTGAAAATAGTCCAGGATACACAAAATTACATCTGAATCATATGCAATATTGGCTTGGGATTGTCGTTTGTTTTAAAACAACATGGATGAACAAACCTACTGAACAGACATTCAAATCCTAATTAAATGCACCATTATAGTTCAAGCAAAATGAAGGGTAGGCACTTTTTTGCAGTAAAAGGTACATTCACAGATGTAGTCAAATGCATTTATTTGGACTAAATTTTCATTATTTAGTAATATAAGAAAACTAAAACTTGTGAGTAATGAAATGAAAATTGCTCATATTTCCTTGTCTGCTTTGTTCAAAATCTTCTACTGAAGCATTTAGACCATGTCTGCTAAAGATGCACACTAATTAAAGCAAAAAGGGGATATACCCATTACATTCCATACCCATATTGGGGACATACCCAATAATTTTTATCAATAATTTAATTTGTAAACAAAGCCTTTCTATGCAAAACACAAGAACAATGTTAAACTCCATGCATGCATGTTATGATAAGACAGATACAATATATCCATATACTGTACTTCCTATAAACAGCTCCTAAAATATTGCAAACATTACACCACATTATTCAGTTTATGTTCAAAATGATTTTGAATAAAAGGATTATTGGGACGTTTTAAGTTTTGACGAAAGCTGAGAAAACACTGTAGGGAAACTTTTATGAAATGTAATAAAATAAAAAAAGTATTCTGTTGAATTTCGGTAAAAATCAACAGAAAAGGGAAAAACAATAAAACAAACAAGTTCCCTGTTATTAGGCTGCAGGGAATCAGAAGGTTTATGGTTGGATTATATTAGGGAATGGGAGTGATTTTTTAGCTTGTAGGCCAGTAATTATCTGGGGAGGGGAGCTGAATCGCTGGTCTTCTGTCAGGGAAGAATACGAAGCTCGGTAAGAAGATGGATTGCATTTCCTGAAAGATCATTAACTCCTTCCAGTTCGCATTTTAAATAATGCAAGGCCTAAGCAGCTTTCCAGCAACTGAACACACACATGCACGCACACATGCACACGTACCACTTAATTGAAAGCTATTATAATACGAGACATAAGGGAATATTTTAAAATAATACAAACATATTATTCTGGTTTGGACAAGCTCCCCTTGGTCAAGGAAGAATGACGTCAAGTAGTATTTGGCATCCTAATAAAAATAAGCTTTATAAGTGGCTAACCATTATCACACTGATTTATTGATTAACTAACCTCCTGGACTAAAATAATATCTAAGCATTTTTAAGCATCTTTAAAAGCTTGCCTGGAAAGCTTTTAAAATGACATTAAATTAGCAGTAAAGTTTAATTAATGGTAGTATACTGGCTTAGTGGTAAGCACTGTCACCTCACACCTCCAGATTTGGGGAGGTTGCATGTTATCCCTGTGCTATATTTTGCACTGGTGCATCAAAAGTAAAAATGTAATTCAAAATGTGAAAATCTTAAAATATTCCTCCATACACATAAAGGGCATCAAGTGCCACCATGCACAGACGTCTTCAGCAAATGGGCTACAATTGTTGCATTCCTAGTATCAAGCCACTCCTGAACCAGAAACAAAAACAAAAGTGTCTTCCATGGCTAAGAAGAAAAAAAACTGGACACTTTATCAAAATCCTCTTCTCAGACGACAGTAAATTTTGCATTGGATTTGGCAAAGGTCCCAGTGTCTGGAAGAAGAGAGGAGAGGCACAGAATCCAAGCTGCTTGAAGTCCAGTGTGAAGTTTCCACAGTTGGAGATGAATTGGGCTGCCATGTCCTCTGCTGGTGTTGGCCCACTGTGCTTTATTAAGTCCAACATCAATTTTTCTTAAACCCAGAGAAACTGCATCCCATTGCAACACCTGCCTTAAATAAAAATCTTTGCAAATAGCGATTTTTATTTAAAGTGTAAATTAGTCAAAGTGCATGGACAGATGGACACTGAGCTTACTTTGTTGCTGCTTGAAACTTATTTTGCTTGCAAGGTTCTGAATGTACCAACAATGAGATGTCCTTCAGTGATTAGGTATAGTATAGTCATGAGAACTTATTGCTTAAATACAGTTTATGAAGGCTGCATTCAGCTTGAAGACTTTTATATAGAGATGCATCAATACCAGTACTGGTATTGTGGATCAGATACAAATTTATTCCGTTCCGGAGGCGAGTTCTTAAGGTGTATTGCAAAAAACATTTTCTTAGAGAAAATAACGTAAATCCAGATAATCTGTTATTGCCAATAAAAAAATATTACTAATATTACCAATTTCCAACACTATAATTATATTTTTCCATATAGAAACAATCAAGACATTTAGAAACACATGTAAATGAAGCAAAATATAAAATAAATAGACATTAAACCTCGCAGAACCTTAATTCACGATTCCTTTTGGCATCAGCTACTTTTAAAACAAAACTAATAGTAGGTCCATTTTCTTCTTGCTGACGTTGGGACCCATGGTACTATGTCTATACAAAATCTTGCCCACAATGCAAAAAAACAATAAAAATGCAAACACACGTATGCCAAGGCAAATTTCTTACACAATTTTAGTTCTTAAGTCGAAAATTCCTTCATCTAACATTATGTGATACTTCATTATTTGAAACAAATATGTGTACACTTTAGCACTAATGAACAGATGACACATAAATATGTGTATTTTTTTTTAACACTAATGAACAGATGACACAAAAGTGCTGGCAACCGTTAATGCACTGCAGATTGGACACATCTAGTTTCACATCCTGCAAGCTCAACGAGCACAAGTTTAGTCTGTATCATTGCTAAGTTTATGTATCTGAAAGCAGGTGTGAGGGATTGGACATGGATAAAAGCTTTGTTGCTGTTAATTTCCAGGTTTTGACAAAGGGACAAGGAACTGAATATAACTCCACTTGGTTAGGTCTGTCAGAAGAAGGTTGGTTAGAATAACTGAATGAAATGCCAGTGTTGTATACTTTCACACAAGTAACACTTTTCTTCACCATCACAATGAAGTATGTCAGCCTCGAAGGACACCTCACCGCATGACTTATTATTATTATTCAGTGATGAATAGCATCTCAAATTCGTCCACTTCTATGCCATTACTAATGCTATTAATACAACTCCAGTGCTTCAGTGCCAAACAGCAGCACTGCTGACCTTCTTGGCAAATAGCATGGTTGTGTAATTAACAAAATATTTCCTGGAAAGATCTGTTATGTTTTGTAATTCTGGACTTGGCAGACCTTTCACAGTTGTATTAACAGTATTTAGTAATAGTCTACAATGTACAGTTTTTATTCAATTTATTCACTAATTAAAGAGAATAATAATGAATTAAATTCTTACTTGGGTATACTTTTATATCAATGACCTAGGCTGTTATATACTATCTGGATTCTGTCAGATTAATAGACACATTATTTGCTACCTAGAGGGAGGCTTCAAACATCAAACTGGGCATTTGGATTTTCAGATACTGTATGTCGGGTAGAACCAAAGTTGCCGTTACTTTTAAAAAACATGTACATTTTATAAATTTACCGCTACAGGATTAAAGGGATGACAATACACATGTTTTTAACTTATCAAATGCTCATTATTATTTTTGTTCATTCAAACACTCTAAAATAACCCTGAAAACACATGATCATATTTATTTGTGCTATTTCTTTGCCTATGTGACACATATTGCGCCCAGTAATATTTGTATAGTTGAAATTAGTTGAATTTCAACTATAGTTGAAAATTGAAATTAAATTCAATTCATCATATTGTCTAGTTTGTGCTGAAAAAAATAGTATACATCACTCCATAATTATATTCCATAATCCTGATCCCATGCAGTGGGACCTCGGCATCTGAATGCCCAGTCTCACGAATTTTCGCCTAAAGAACTGAAATCTCGCAAGAAATTTACCTCGGCATATGAAGTATTTTCGGCATACGAACAAACAAACCGTGTGTACATCTGGGAGTTTTTTTTTATTTTTGCAAGATTAAGTGAAGCCATAGCACCACGAGTCTCAATAATGTTAGCAAGGACAGTGGCAAGAAGAAAAGGGTGCCGCTTTTAGATTTGTTTTTAAAGCAGCAGTTGCCAAGAGGAATCAAAAATTAAGGTTAAGTAAGGTTTAATGCCCATTTATTTAATATGTTTACTTGATTTACATGTGTACTCTAAATGTTTTGATTGTTTTAATATGGAAAAATATGATCATATTGTTGGAAATTGGTAATATTGGTAATAAGTGGCTGGAACGGATTATCTGCATTTACATTATTTCCTATGGGAAAATGCTTCTCGCAATACAAATTTATGCCTTAAGGAACAGATTAAATTCATTTGCCAAGGTACGACTGTATATATTTATTAAAACATAGTAATGCAAAAAAGGGCTCTGGGTTTAAAAGTTGTCCTTATACTGTAGTTTCTATTAGCTTTGAGTGATATTACAAAATGAGGCTTTTGTTCTGTAGCAGTCGTGTGTCTGGTGTTCTGTTGCTGAGGGTTATTTGAATTTTCTAGCATTTATGCAAGAACAGTAACAGCTAAATTAGACATTTAGACATCAGAACTTTTACAAATGACCCCAAAAAGGACATGAAACGTAGCTGTCTGTAAACAACACTAACTTTGTGGCATGTGTAAACTATTAATAACCTACAGTACAATAACATACAATATACTACAGTAGTTGCCAACCAGGACCTGAGGCTGAGACTCCATCATCGCCAACGTTATTCTGGTCATAAAGCAGTGGAAAGCTGTCGATATCAGGTGGGAAGGAGAAGCATCTAGCAGGAGTACTGTTTACTCGTTATAACAAAAAAAAACAGCTAAATAAATCAGCACTGTGAACATGCAAACAACTTGGAAATAAATATCTTCTTTACTCAAGAAAAGGGAAGTGAGCAACTGCACCTGTAGCACTGCGGAGTTTCTTTGTAGCATGTCTTTTCATCTACCTCTATAAACAGTGCTGAAACTAAACCATGATTCACGAGATACCACATAACCTGACAGAAAAACAGATATGTATGAAGATATACAGTATGGTTGCATATTCTCAATACATGTGTCTTCAAAGGTCAGCAGAGATGTTTCCTGACCTGAGCTGTGTAAAGCACTTAGAGATGGCCGAGTGGTCTACCGTAGGGATGTACACTATAGCACAGATGTCTACTGGGATTGGATTGCACTTGTCAGGGATTTGGGTGGATGGCGGACATGTGTGGTACCCCGAGGGGGATTACCTCATCACACGCCCAACCCCCAGCTGAGCAAAAAAGAGGTTTACAAAACCTAGACCTATTTAGGGCTTTGTGGATGCTTGTATCATACACTGATATACAAAATGACAGTCAGTGCTAATCGCACTTCTACACATCTGCATTTTTATAATTTTCCCTTCAAACCACACACAGAATCTAGTGCTAATGTCTCTCAACATATATTTTGTAAGAGCTAAACACTGGCTCTCATTAAATTGGTGTTTGGTCTCATAAAAAAATGTTGATGATTTTATTCAGGAGAACATCAAATTATACCAAAACTTTTTTTTGTAGATCTGAGCAAAATGTGGGGGGGAAAAAATCTAAAAACTGTCTGAAAACTGCATATGGACAAAAGTATGCGATTACTTGACCATCACTCCATATGTGTTTTTTTTAACATCCCATTCCAGATTTAGTTTCCCTTTGCTGTTATGATTACCTATACTTTCCTCAAAGGCTTTCCATTAAATATTGGAGCTCCGCTCTGGGAATTTGTACATTGAGCCACATTGGGTTCAGTCGGCATTCCAAATTAATCCAAAGATTTTCATTGGTTTGAGGTCAGGGCTTTGTGCAGGACATTCCAGTTCTTCTACACCAAAATTGGCATGTCTTTATGGACCTGGCTTGGTGCTGAAACAGGTTTGTGCCTCTTAGTTCCATTGAAAGAAACAGAAATACTACAGCATTCCGAGATTCAACAACAGTTTGAAGTAGGCCCGCATATGGGTGGGAGTCAGGTGTCTACAAACTTTTGGCAATATAGTGTACATTATTAACAATATAATTACAATTGCACTATAAAATGATTGTTAACCTTTTAAACAATTATACTGTTTGATGTTTTCTAGGATCTTGTAATTTTTTTTTTTACAGCAAATTACATCAAATCTGCTTTTCCTGAAGAATTGTAGGACTGATTCTAAGCTGTTTTTGAGCTAAATGGTCATGGAATAAGCTGCAGTAAAATACACTGCCTGGCCAAAAAAGTGCACACACTAAGATTTCATTCAGTCTCTTTAGTGTTGATTACAGAAAACATGGTGGCCAGTTCATGTGTAAATGTTGCTTGTCCTTGTGCTTCCAGAACCACTTTTTCACAATTTGGGATCCTGAAAAGAAAAACTCCATTGATATGATTACCTGGTCATTCAACACATTCAGGTCATCAGCTTACTTTATTTTATTGCCACCTGCCATAATGTTGCTGTGTCTAGACCTGACCAAATGAAGCAACCCCAGATCATAATACTGGCTCCAGAGGCTTGTACAGTAAGCACTATGCATGATGGGTGCATTGCTTCATGCTCTCCTTACCCTGACACGCCCATCGCTCTTGAAGAGAGCCACATAACCTTTTTCCATTGGTCCAAAGTCCAATCTTTATAAAATCTTTTTTTCTGGATTAGCCTCACTAGCAAATGGTTTCTTATGCCCACACAGCTGTTTAGTCCCAATCCCTTTAGAGTTCTCTTTAGACTGTGTGTGTATGCAGATGCTCTTACTTTCAGTATTAAACATAGCTATGGTTTTTACTTGTTTTACCATATACGTTTAATGATTTTTCTTTGCCGAGAAAAATTGTAGTGCTGATGGTTCACTACATGCGTTGAAGGGTTCTTAACCCAGTCCCAGTGATTTAAAATCTCCATAAATTAAAATAAATAAATAAATAAATGAATACATTTCTTTGTTTGATGCAGCCCAAAGATTTAATCCTTCTGAAACGATGACCTTTTTTTGTCCAGGCAGTGTACAATAATATACATTAGATTAACAGTTACGTGACGAACATTAGGACTGGTGGCGTAATGGTAGGCTCAAATTCATTAACCATTTGGCATCATTTGGTGTTCCCTGGACCCAACTTTGACAGACAACCCCTTAAACTGGTTCACATTGGGGGTCCATGATACATAACCAAGTGGTCCATAAATTTTGTTTCTCAAGCCTGCTATAAGATGACACCTTACGTTATCACAGAGTTTCTATAATTGTTACCTGGTTTGATTAGTTGCTTGAATTGGAAGGATTTAACAAAAAAAAGAAAAAAAAAAATTATCTTAAAAACAAATAATGTAAACTGGTTTTGTTGATGAAAATTCACAAATAAAAAGATCTATGGCTTAAGAAAAATGGCCAGAATATTACTGAACACATTTGAATAATGGGCTTAATATTTAAATTAGTGGATTATATTCATTAAAAAACTCGCTGGGGGGTGGGGGGGTCTGTACAATGCATAGTATTATGCATATACTGTATAATAGTATAATATGTATGCATAATTTACATAATAGTTTTGGGGGAACCCCAGGTCCAAAATCTATCTGTTACTTAGGATACTTTAATAATAGAAGTATGAGTGAAGTGTGTAAGTGTGAGGGGAAGCTAATTTTGAAGCTAAGTTATCAAATCAGTTGCATGAACTGGTAAAGTGTTTGATAGAAATGCACTTCTAAATGTTTTATTTTTCACTATGCATTAACATTATTATTAACTGACTTGATGTTACTTTAAAACAACAGTACAGTGTATCCTTGGCGAACTGAATTTTTACAGCCCGTACTTTTTCACCCTAATCGTCAGTTTTACTGTCAAATCTACAGACTTTTTTTTTTTACAGTGTGTCCAAAATAAACAATCATACAGAACTGTAATGACATGATGAGAGACAGTTTAACGGCCCCTGCTCAAGATGCAAGTACAGCACACACACACACACACACACACACACACCACTCATGAACAAATCTTGCTGTGGGCTAAGATCTCCTCATTAAAATAAAAATTTTTAAATCTGCTCCCCCATCCATATGATATAAGCAATTATTACATAATCTCCAAATGTCTTATTCCTGTTGATAACTTTCCTAACCTCCCCTACAGCCCCAAAGCAATGATAAAGCCACAATTGTTCTTTATCCCGAACCTCAACAACAACAAAAAAGCGCCACAGTGTTAAGCTGCCCTGTAATGAGGAATGAGAGCATGCCATGCAGGAGGTGAGCTAGGAAGCTGTTTCCATAGTGATGATGAAAGTGGACACATGGCAATCTCCTTCCCCACTGAGGCTCGAACGAATAGCAGCTGCTAGTCGTTCATTCATAAATCCTTATACATACAGCCTGAGGTCTCTGCTAGCAAAAAGCATGTTGCTTGAACAGCCTGAACAGAGATATTGCTTAAAGAACGTGCAGATTCAGCAAAGCTTTTCCAGGTCAGAGCCAGTCACAGCACCAGGGTTATAAAAAAAAAATTGTTTCCCTTGCCTGCCCTTTCCTCATCGTTAATAGTACAATGAATGCGAATCCTGTTCGGAGATGTCATTTTAAAGTGCGCTGATAAATCCTGGCTATTATTTTTTTTATTGAGTTATATGGGAGACAACACAAAAAATTAATTACCTGGTTATATTTCTCCTGGCCAATTAATTCAAGCATTAAGTTAATGTTATGACTTGGATCAGAAACCACAGCAAGTTACAGTTCGCCAAAATGTATTATGAAATTTGTAAAATTGTAAGCAAAGGACAAACGGTAAGCATAACTATTTTTCTCCATGCAGTTACACGAGCATCCACAAGAGGGCTGTTTACGAGACTGTTTACATTTCCTTGTACAACCTTTCCCGGCAGCACTGCTTAACAATATGGCCTCGCACCTCCAAGGTCAAGGGTTGGATTCCCGCCCCGGGGTCTGCGTATATGGAGTTTACAATTTGCTTCCCCGTGCTTGGTGGGTTATTCCAGTTTCCTCCAACACTCCAAACACATGTGTTCCCAAACTGCCCATAGTGTGTGTGTGTGTGTGTGTGTGTGTGTGTGCCCTTCGATGGATTGGCGACCTTTCATGGGTGTACCCCAAAGTCTCCTGGGATAGGCTCCGGGCCCCCTGTAACAGGCCTGGTATAGAATATGAATGAATGAACGTACAAACCTTTCCCAAATGGTTTGGAACACATCCAAAATGGAGGCAACGATGCTACGCACGAACTAGGCGTAGTTCTAGTTCAAATACAAGTATGCAGAATGTAATCAAACCCCAAATGTAATTCATACTTTTTTCCCCAAATTGCAAACTTTTGTCTGTGGTAAACTTATAATTTTTCATTGGAGCAGTCAACAGTATCATAATAAAAAACTTTCTTTCAGCAGCCGTCTTCAAGGGGTCGCCACAGCGCACCATCTGATCCGCACACAACTTGGCTCAGGTTTTATGCCAGATGCCCTTCCTGATGCAACCTTCCTATTTTTCTAACTGGGCTCGAGACTGGCACTGCATGTAGTGGCTGGGTAGAATGGGGCGTGGCAACCCACCAATGGGGAGACTTAAACCCGGATCCTCAGGTGCACAAATCAACAACCTAGAGCCTTAGCCACTTGAGCATCCACTCCCACAATAAACATCTTCCAAAAACTGGATCAGAATAAACATCTTCCACAAACTTAACACAATCTATTATCTTGGATTAAATGTGTCTGTTTCATCAGCCTCATTATTGTGCTTCCTTAGCGCCTTCCTATGACCAGAGGTGGAAAGTAATGAATTACATTTACTCGCATTACTGTAATTGAGTAGATTTTTTGTGTACTTCTACTT
>JAQQZT010000005.1:19463444-19475161 GCA_030068275.1 Clarias platycephalus
TCTCCACATCATTGCATTCAGTTTTTATTCACAATTTGTTAAGTGTCCCAACTTTTTTGGAATCCGGTTTGTATACAGTTTATCCTGTGTACAGGGTCGTGGGTCGGCCTGGAGCCTATACCAGGAGACTTAGGGCACGAGGCAGGGTAAAACCTGGACAGGGTGTTAATTTGGGAATGCCAACAAGCCTAATCTGTATATCTTTGGACTGTCGGAAAAAAACCAACCAAGCATGGGAAGAAGATGCAAACTCGATGCATACAGACCTGAGGCTGGAATCAAACCCTTGACCCTAGAGGTGCAAGGCCACAGAGCAAACCACTACGCCACCCCAATTAGAGTATATATATACACATGTTACATGTGTGTGTGCTGGATAGGGTAAAAATAGGCATGAGAAGCACCATACAACATGCAATATCAGTTATGTTGGTCTAAGCACTTTGTTTCCAGTAGTGTAAACTAAGCTTGCTTAATCTTGGTAATGGATTTAACATACACGTCACATAAGGCCATGAGGTAGCCTTTTTTTTTTTTTTTTAGAAATGAGGTGACAAAAAATTTTTTTTCTATATCTATGCACATCTCTATTTATAGAATATTACAATTGTGTCAACATGTGTATAAATAAAAGACCAATAACATCCAGATTTCCAAGTTTGAATGAATTTAATCATGAATGACGTATCAAAGTTGTTAATGATTAAGATGAGACCAGATTTTTTTTTTTACATTTTATTATGCATTCTGCAACAATCATCTACTTACTGTAAATTGCCAGTAACATGCCTAATACCATCATACTGTAGTTACTGATTCATTCATATGTAACTTTCAATATCAGCCTACTCAATGTTTAAAAAATTGTAACACTCATATTTTCTAAAACAATCTTTACATCGTGCTACATGACAATCAATACGCAAATGAAAATCTGAATGGAAAAAAAGTCTTAAAAAATACAGCCAAACGTGCATGCTAAGACAGAATTAATATACTAACTACAGTCATTAAAAACCCTGATGAGTTTCTCCGTCTTTTTTTCAGTGCAAAAGAAATGAAGCATGGTTATTGCCATCAGGCAAGGGAGAGTTCAGCATAGAGTAGTTTAAAATAATTATAATACATTAACAGATTAAGAAAAATTCTTGTTAGTAGTGTTTTATCTAATCCACATGATGATAGTTGTGACGTGTGACCTTCAGAAATGAATCAAATACAGTGTATTGCATAATTATTGACACCACCCCCTTGAACTGTACAATTTTTGTAGTGTTACAACCTGGAAATGAAATGGAATTGATTGGAATGATGTCAAATGTACACAAAACACAACTACTGACTGAGCTAACTAAATGAGTCCAATTTGCAGAGGTTGTAACACTACACAATGTAAGTGGGCGTGGCATGGTGGGGTTAAATACTTAAAGCTCACCATTTTCAGGAACCTGCAGTGAGTTAAGACACTTCATTAATTCTTAATCGAGAGCACATTCATGATGAGCTTAGTACCCTATGAACTACAGTATTAGCTTTTGTGTTATCAAAGTTTTTTGTTGTTGTTTTTGTTAAATCACAGTGCTGTTGTTGTGTTTTGCAAATTCCTGCTGTTTCGCTTCTTTTATATACACAATGTCTCTTTAAAGGAAGAGCGAACAGTTCAGGAGGTTTTGGAGACTTCACACTGAGATTCATTTGTACAGCCATGGTTGCAATACTTCTTGAGGCCAGATGGTGGAGTCATGCACCACTGTCTGCTGTAACAGTTTCAAGACAAATTTGTCAGCTTTGGCATCACATAAAATGCATCATGTGTAGAAAAGTTTTTCATATTTATCACTCCAAAGTAAATGTGGGTTGTGTTTGTACGATACCGTCTTCATGGCAGATGAGACAGTAAGCTTAGTTCGAATGCTGGCTTTGTGTTTCAGCAAATAGCAAACGATAGCTTAAACTGCCTGCCTTACTTCATTACACAGGAAAAACCTTCAAATGTGTACTACTACAGTACTTCTTCATTCCGATCTAACAGAAATGGGAATAGTCCCACTCAGTTTCCACATCTGCTGTCAGTAGTTGTTTATATTACACGCCACTGCATTACACTCATGTCCTTGCCGCCGGTGGACACCAAGTGGCTGTCATCGAACAGGAAGTTAACACTGGTGACGTGACTGCTGTGACCACCATAGACATGACAAGGGGCCTGAGGAAAGAGAGCGAGAAAAAAATAAAAGCAAAACAATTGAGGTACATATTTTTCTTATATGTACTGTATAATAATGTATGAAAGATGATAATAATTGAAAAAAAGCTGGTTGCTTACTCTGGATTGAGAGCAGGGGAATGAGAAAAGGTGCACTTTTCCAAAATCGTCCCCAGTGGCGAGAAGCCTCTTCTCACTGGAAGTGCACACAGCATTAATGTCCGTCCCATCAGAACCATCTGGCCACAAGCCTGAGGGAGAGGATGAATAAAATCACTCGGGAACTACCGTTCAGCAAATGTAATCCATATACAATTAATCAGTGTAGACATTTTAATGAACACATTAAGCACTTTTATTATCGTTTCCAATGAAACCTATTTCATAGGTCTTTGACCAATCTTATAATTACACATTACTCACCAAACACATAAAAGTTCAGCGTGCAGGTAAAGGTAGCCCATGGGATATCTCGGGTAGTTTCCACACTCACTACTTGCTTACACACAGAGGGGATCCCTGGACAAACAACCACATTATCCAATGAATGCTCAAAAGCTCTTATCTAACAGATGCGTAATGCTTTTGACCGGTTTATGAGAACTGGTTAATATGAAATGCAGCTGTACTCACAGTAAAGTATCTCATAGTCTCCAGAGTTGGATACCAGATACTGAGAGTCTGTTGACCAGTCTAGATGAGTTATGAAGCTGGAGTGACCCTGCAAAAGACCACAACAAAACTAACAATACTAACCTGCTTTGTGAATTACAAATATATAATTAATATGTGACTGTCAGTGAAATCGAAAATTTATTTTGTAATAAAATTCTGACTTGACTCTTGTTTAGATGTGTTCATTGTTAGAGTTTGTTTTAAATCAACTTTTGGACTACTGATAATAGTGCCAGCTGGAATTTATCTCTAGCTAATGGAGCAGCAGAGCAGCAAACACTTTCCAAAGGTTTAAATGTTAAAACTAATATTGTCATAACACTATAAATTAAACACCAACCAACAAATTAACATCACTGCTACTAATCCAACATCTTCAATATAATCATGCATGTACACTGTCTGGGTTCAAAAAAAACATGTGGTGGCCAATTCATTTCATAATCTGAGTTTTGGAATATGCCAGTGTCATTAGGGAAGAAAAAAATCCATTGATGGGATTCCCTGGTCTTTTAGTACATTCAGGTAGTCAGCTGACTTATTTTATTGCCAAAAAACATTGTTGATTCTGGGCCCAATCACCCGAAGCAATTGCAGATACTGTAATAACACTGCCTTCAGAGGCTTGTACAGTGGCCACTATACATGATGCGTGTATAACTTCATTCACTCCCCTTCTTATTCTGACATGCCCATCAATCTGGTATACAGTTAATCTAAATACATTAGACCACATGACCCTTTTTCCATTACTTCATGCTCCCTAGCAAATTGCAGCTTTGTTTCTTATTAGTCTCACTAACAAGTGGTTTTCATCTGGCCACAGCTGTTTGGTACCAATCCTGTGGTTTTTGTCACATTGTATTGTGGAAATGTTCTTACATACAATAATAAACATAGCTGTGGTTTTGACTGATGATTTTTTTTATGACGCAAGTGTTTAAGTGATGTCTATTCACGATTCTTTCCCGACCACAATTCTTCCACAGAGCTGATGATTCACCTCTATCCATCAAGGTTTTAATAAAATGTTGGACAGATCTTAACCCAATTCCAGTAATGTTCCAAATCTCATTAGTTGGTCACCTTATAATAATAATAATAATAATAATAATAATAATAACTGTCACATTACATTAGTGTGTAAAGGATATTTTTGCACAAATACTGTTTTTTTTGGTAAGAATAGAAGAACAAACAATTGTCAATTGTGGTCATTTGAAAAGACATAAAAGACATCAAGACAACAGTTTGACACGGATGATAAGATTTTTTACATGAATGTAAAGTTCTTTTCAAAAAGAAATGAATGAACGAAACATACTGAGCATTTTCCCACTCGACTGTACTTCTTGCCATTCTCAGCCACCGCATAAATGTAGATGTAATTGTCATGTGACCCAATGGCAAGGAAATTACCATCTGAAAGACAAAATGTTCAATGCAGTTTAATGTGAGTGTCATGTGCACTGACGTTAAGCAAATTCTCCTGGATTTATTACTTTTTTTTTTTTTTTTTTAATGATGGAGTGGGAAAATATCTGTAGTGGCTGTCGGAAGAACACTTACCTGGAGAAAAACGCATAACTGAGAGCTGTTCATTTCCATCTGTATGCACTGTGACTAGATCCTTAGATTCGGTATCCAGAACAAGCCACCTGTCCATACAATTAGAACAGCAGAAAGGACCATATAAAACTCAGCTTGGAGCATTTTCAGGCACTTCAATTGTTATTAGTCTTGTTTCGTTTGATATGTTGATGACTGTTTCATGAATATTAATAATTTTAAAGGATATCTGGACAATGAACCCGGACTAGTCCTGTCTCTGTGTATTACATTTGCATAATGATGATGCATTTAGGGTCTCCCATGTAATAGACTATTAGAAATTTGCCAGAACAGTAATGACATGTCAGAGACCTCATTGCTGGGAAGGGACAGCCTCTCTCACCTGCCAGTCTGTGTTCCTATGGCAACGATTGCTCCAGAAGGATGGAAGCCTGCAGACTGTGCAGCATCCTGTCCACATAAACACAATCACAGACCTCAATCATAGCAACCAATCACACAAAGTTCAACCTAGACTTGGACACTGCATCCTGATAATATTCCAGGAGCTCATTAAGCCAATGCAATTTCTTCACTGAGACGATTACAATTTATTTTAAAATATGTGGTGCATGCTGTGGTTTCTGATCACCTCCAGAGTCTTGGTCCAGAGTGGCTGATGGGATTCAGAGTCCCACAGACTGACCAGTTTATCGTGACCACAGGTGAGGAACTGCAGCTTCAGTGGGTGCACAGCTAAGCCCCATAACTCATCAGTATGTCCCTGAAAACAACCATAAAAAAAAAAATTAAGAATAGCAATGTTTCACACCTTGGTTTACTTGGATACTGTAGAACTGCCTCAGTAATAATCAAGCAAAATTATGCTCACATTGTACATCTCTTGAACAGAGTACTGTTTGACTTTATATTATATAGTTGTGGATGAGTAATGATTTATAAATGCCACTATCTGGTGTGACCCAGAGGATTAGGGTTCCCTTTTAAATGCAATTCCTCTTCATCCTCCTCATCTTGCCCAGAGACGAATTTCCTAGCCACTCTCATTTCATACGTTCATTCATAATCTACAGTACTGTGCAGAAGATCTTTCCCTCATGTCCTAGATTTTTCTTCCAAAGAGCCAGACATTCTTACATTTTTTTTAAAAATGTGGTCTTGAGGAATATTTCTCCAGGCATGAAGGTTTTTGCTTTTTGGCTCTCCTTCTATTCAATCCCTGTACCTAATTAGTTACAGGGAAATGGTTTTTTGTTTGTTTGTTAAGCCACTCAGTGTCCAATTAAATCACTCATTCATGCACTCATCATTTATATCGCTTTGTCCTGTGTACAGAAGCCTATTCCAGGGAGACAAGGCAGGGAACACCCTGGACAGGGTGCGAATCCATCGCAGGACACACACACATACACACACTCACGCTACGGGCGATTTGGGGAACGCCAATTAGCCTAATCTGCATGCTTTGGACTGTGGGAGGAAAACCCACCAAGCATGCACACTCTACACGCACACAGAAGCGGGAATTGAACCTGGCCGGGAATCGAACCTGGATCACCTATTAAATCATTCAAGCATAAAAAAAAGGCATGAACCAGTGAGAAACAGGTGCAAATGATGATAGATGATCAAGCCTGTGATTAATATACTGGTGATGCTGAATGCTGGGTGGAAATAGATGAGAAGGGAAATAAGGTTGCTGCTGAGGTTGTTATGTCCAGTAAACAACCGGTTTTAAAATTGTATATCTTTGGGCACTTTGCAGGCGTTTACAGTAAAACATTCGTTCTCATTTTTTAATGACAGGTGGCTCAAAACATTGTTTTATATATATTGTTTTACATCTCCTTCCTGATTTCAGTAAAACTGCTTCTTAATAAAAATATAATAAAAATATTAAGCTTAGATATAGACTAAAAATTTAGAATATAAAGGAATAGTTAAGTTACTAATATAATAGTTACTGCATTTAGGAACGCTTGTAATTAAATTATATAAAATTCGGATCAGATTTTTCACCTGAATAATTTGTTCCAATCAATTAGATATAAAGTGAACTAAGAAAAACCTTTGTTTTTAAGTCAAAGCTTTCTATACCTGACAGATAGCTCTGTACTGTTCTGTACCTGTGTAATAGGGGTGAAATCCCCATTCAGATTTCCCAGCAGGATGTAGTTTTTGGTTGTTCCAATGAGAATAGTTTCTCCTTTCCCTTCAGCAATTGTGCGAATAGGCCCATACACTTCAGGAACCTAAAAAAATAAATAAAAAAAAAACATTGATGAACAACTAATTATTAGTTATTAGTCTACTTTAACATTAAATATGAAATAATCATAATTTTATTCTATTCACTGAGGTGACATAACTGTGTCTCACCTCCACCATATGAATCTTCTGGAAGTTTCCATCCCAGGAAGTGAGCTTACGGTCTTTCCCACCCGAAACCAATGTGCCATCTCTCAGCATGCACAGTGCAAAGACGCTGCTTTCGTGTGCACCCAGAATGGGCAAAGTAATGCGATTAGAGCCTTCGAGACAGACACAGAGCAGTGAACCACATTAGCAAACATTAACCCCGCTCTCTGGAAGGTCAGAAACAATGAGCGTAGGAGGAATCTGTTCAGCTAAGCAGCACTGATTGAAAATCCTTCCTAGAAATCGGTAATCAAATTGTGTGACTGCAGCTGTTACACTGTTACGGTTTGCGAAGCTCAGAGCCACAATGCTGAGGATGTACAGCTATCATAAACATGTTAATGAAATATTCAACATGTGTACATGGAATGGATATTGAATGCATCATGGATGATCTTATTTTCATGCAGACTTTTAAATCAGCGATTTATTAAACATTTCCATAATCAATTGCATGTATTGCCACAATTCTACCATTAGATTCTTTACCTTTGCCCCATACAAGTATATTTCCACTGGAGTCACCAGTGATGGTGTCACCATTTTCAGAAAAAGTCACACACAAGACAAACTTGGGCTTCTCTTGTTTCTGCAAGAAACAATTATGCTTGGTATTAATTAAAATAATAATTGTTAACACATGCTAACCCCTCAAAAATTGATATACTGTAATCTGTAAATATACCTCAAACAGCCCCTGTTTCTTTAGAAGGGAGCCCTTTTCTAGTGACCAAAAGCAAAGATGGGACTTCCCACATGTTACAATAATATTTGCGTCTGTTGGATGGAAATCAGCAGCAAAGATTGACTCATTGGAACACTGTAATAAAAGTGCAAAAAAAAAAAAAAAAAAAAACCAGTCATTAACATTTGAATTGAGCTAGATTTAAAACATTCCTTTTCTAAAAATCATAATATTTGTTACAGGAGACTGACTCATCTTGCCACAGTTTGGCCCCAATGATTCATACATGACTAAAGGTCGGATTTGAAGTTGCTCCATGAGGTTATTTAGAATGCTGACGTGTCCCGAAATGACAAACCTTAACATCAGCAAGTCTCTCTTCTCGCTGCCAGTCCCATACTGAGAGGACGTGGTCGTTGGAATCGTCTACTACACACAACCAGCTGCCCCCATTCTAAATAGTTCAAATATAGAAAACATGATTAGTACAATGCCTCCTCATTAAATCCATTAAAGCCATTCGGATATATAATACTGTATGTTAAAGATGTCTCTTACCGACTTAGAGAAGGCGAGGCACACAAGAGCCCTGTCGAAAAAGCCAGTTCCAAGAACGTGTAGAGTGTTTAGACTCACAGAGTCCCAAACACGGACATGAGGAGCTAACTGCTGCAAAAGAAATACCGCTATTATTAGGATTAGGAAAATAATGGACTACACATTAAACATTAAACTACAGAATAAAGTTTAAGCTGATTCTAAAAATCAGGCATTTCATTGATGCTAGGTAAAGGTGTTTCACAACATTTAATAAAATTGTATTAAAAAGATAAATTTTTAGTGAAATTATTTTAAGAGTTTAAAGCAGACAAAAAATTAAGTGGTCAGTAACAAGATGCTCAGGGTCACAGTAATACTTTACCAAAGGCAATGCTTTGCAAAAGTAAAATGCCAAGAACATTCCATTCAAGGGTATGGCAAGACGAGCATTATATACTGTACAGTCTATTCTAAACACTGTCATAAATGCTGAGACACCAAATACAATTTTGAAAAATAAACATTCTACCATCCCCAGTGCTTTAACAGCTGTGTCAGAAAGTCCTCAAAAACATCTCGACTTCCTTTTTAGTGTGTTATATTTGGCCTTTGGATTGTGTATACAGTAGTATGGCTCAATGATTCTCCAGGAAAGCTTTCTGCATGCTTAAATGGGAAATTGGGACTACTGTACACTGTAAAAAATTATTGTAAGGCTATGTAAATGAAACAAAAATTTTTTTTTGTACATTTTTTACAAATGTTAAAGTGGAAACTTTAAAGTATTATATATATTTACTTAATTTAGACTTGCAAACATTAAACAGTCAAGTAAATGTTACTTATGATTCTTTGACAAATCTAAACGAATTAATAGAGTACTTATGAACCTTTAGAAAATCAAGTAGAATTTAAGATGACTCTAGGTAATCTGAAAAAAAAACAGACATCATCAAGATTTGCATGTAATACGTTAAGGAAAACTACTTTTTCCTTATCATTTCATATCAATATTTTTTATGGGACTAATATTAACGTTGTTTGAAAACTTGGTTACTGTATATGGCCAAACGCAAAGCGAAACACCACTCCGAAGTGAGCATGGAGAAAAATGAGAATGTCGTGCCCTCACAACTATTCGCCCCATATCCTGATGCAATGCTGACAGACTGAACCAGTGACTGACTCAGTTGATACTGTCATATATATACATACATACACACAGTGGGTACGGAAAGTATTTTCACTCTGTTATATTGCAGCCATTTGCTAAAATCATTTAAGTTTCAGTAAAATCTTTTTTTTTTTCCCCTCATTAATGTACACACGGCACCAAATATTGACAGAAAAACACTGAATTGTTGACATTTTTGCAGATTTATTTAAAAGGAAAAACTGAAATATCACATGGTCTTAAGTATTCAGACCCTTTGCTGTGACACTCATATTTAACTCAGGTGCTGTCCACTTCTGCTTCTATATAAGACCTCACAGCTCACAATGCATGTCAGCGGAAATGAGAATCATGAGGTCTAAGGAACTGCCTGAAGAGCTCAGAGACAGAATTGGGGCAAGGCACAGATCTGGCCAAGGTTACTGTATTGGACATTAGTGCCACATTTGCTAAATTATATAATCTGATGAATGTTATGTAATTTTTGATTTACTACATCTGATATCTTTTGTTTTATATAATTAATCTGTTCTTGTTTCATCTGCTCGTGTCTGGTATAGATAATAGCGCGTCGGATCTGAACACTCGCGTTGTCAAGGTTACACGCCTGGCCCAAAGTTAAGTTTACACTAAGATAATTCTCATTTATTTTGCTTATCAGAAATAATCTGCTCTGTTGTTATTGATTCCCTGTGATCATCTACTGGAAGTTAGTGGGCCGCAAAGGCCGTTTGTTTATGGTGTTGCCAAAGAAAATCATCTGTAGTGATTGCCGTTTGGTTCAGGAACTCCAAATATCTAAATAATGTAAAAACACATAGATTCTTATGTTTAGCCTCGTTTGTTTCATCATCAGATGAGTGAAAGTATTGTGAATTTATTTGTAAATGTATTTTTTTGCAGATTACTAATTACTTCTTTTTATGTTTTCTATATTGCAGAATATATTTCTGATGTGGATCCTGTCCACGTATTATTTTTGCTGCAGAGCAGTTGGGAGGGAAACAGAAAAGACAGTTAGTTGTTGTCTTCAGTCCTCACTGGGGTACAGTTTGTTAATTAACTGAGCTTTTTAGTATGACCGAACTTTGATTAGTATGTGGCTATGCAAAAAATTTAACTTTACTGCATCTAAAAGAACAGAACTACTAAAACATTACAGACTGATAATACATTTTTGCCCAACTATATATATATATAAAAAAATATATAGTTAGTACGTAAGTAATTAACAAACGTACTTTCTGTGCAACACAGTTGCTGATGTGAGTGGTTTAAATGTATTCAAATGGTTTTTGGAGAATGGTGAAGGCAAGAAAAGGACATGTACATTATCTTACCGCTGCTGTAGTCACTTATTCAAGAGTAATGAATTACAGGTATGTGATGCTTGACATGTGCAATGCATGTGATATAGGAAGCTACTGTATGTGATTTGGATGTTATTCAAACACCATGTTATACAGTACAAAAACCTAAAGTTTTTGCAAAAAATTTTTATTTGCGCTTTTATCATCTTGGTGACTCAAAGAGTTTTTGCGCTTTTATGATCTTGTGGTTTCTCTCTCTCATTGATGTTTAGATACAGAAACAAGTTTACCAGATGGAAGTGAATGTGTTGATTTTACAGCAAGCTTTTGTTTCTCATTGCATTTTAGGCTAAGGTGGGCCGTTTGTCAGCAATGAGAGAGATCACTGGCTACTAGGCTGCTATGTTCATTATCCCAGTGATAAAACTGAACTGATAACACTCATTGTTTGCATTAAGGTCAACACAGAAACCATTTTGCCCTTGATTGTTTGACCAGCTCAGCACTAATTGCACACACCTACAGTATGTACAGTAAGGATAAAGATATCATTCTAGTGGAAAGGACATTTCTAAGTTCACAGCTGATTATTTTGCAAGCGGGATCTTAAAAACAGATGAATTTAATATTTAATTTGGTCTTTCAGATTCTTTGGATGGATGAACATCATCTGTAAACATAGCCATGTGTTCAGCAAATCACACAGCACATCATTAATAAATTCCTGAAAAATGAATGGTGCATTAGCTTTTGCCCTTAAAGCATTACCATACATTCTTTGTGTCCCATAATCATAATAAAAAGCAGTTTTTTACTCATGCCCTCTTGGTTAGATTGGGTGCAGTCAGGCTGAAGTGACATTGATGGAAATGATTTTTAAAGAATAATTGTGTGCACACATCAGGGGGGTGAAACAATAAGTAAAAAAAAAAAAAAAAAGACCTGAGTGTGCATCATGTGAATGTGCATCTGATGTGTGAACATGTGCACACAAACATGGTTTATGATGGGACTTAATGGAACATGGGCACAAAAACAGGGCTATGATGGGATTATGATCACAACCCAGATAGCAGAACAACATTGAATCATCATTGAATCAACATTAAAGCATCAACCAACTTGACATTGAATCAA
>JAQQZT010000005.1:19495705-19507638 GCA_030068275.1 Clarias platycephalus
CACACACACACACACACACACACACACACACACACACACACACACACACACACACACACACACACACACACAGACTGGAGGTATGATTCTTATGAATCTTAAACCTTGGAGATGTGAGGCAGCAGTGCTCACCATTAAGCCATTGTGTTGCATTATTATTATTATTATTATTATTATTATTATTATTATTATGAACAGAGCTCATTTCAGTGAATATGAAATGTTTGAGCTGTTTGAGATGCATGCAGTAGAAAAAACATATGAAGGGTTTTTAGCGGGAATCACATAATTTGAAAGCATATGAAAATGAAAGCATATTATATATTTGATGCAGTCATTCTTCTGATTAGTCGACATAACAGTGTGCGTCACCTTTGGTTGGTCCCTTTCTACTCAGCATGGCCTGCTGCTCCTCTGAGATGTTGAGTCTCCTCACCACGTCGGCTAAAGCTGACTTAAGCAGCTGAATCTCGTCCTCCTGCATCTGAACACGCTGCTCCAGAGACGCGAGTCGGTCCGTCACCTCCATGCTGCTTGTCGCCGACGCACTGTCATCTGCCACACACAAACACACAATGACTATACTGTATAGTTTATTCATTACATATTAATGATGAACAAATTATAAATTACAGGATTTTTTTGTTGAAATGTAAAAATATTTTATATATTGTATTGCTATTAATGTGCTTTATGTTTTATTTATTACTTTTACCCAGCAGACCTTGATTCTAGTCCTAGGGCTCTACTATACATTACAATCTGTATGCATCTCAATGCTACACATCAGGTCTATCTATAACCCGATGTAAACACTTTAATATAAACCAACATCTGCACCGATACATATTAATCGTAAAATCTAAACTGAATCTGAATATTTTTTACTGGGATTGCTTAATATTTTTACAACTGAAATAACAACGCTGAAGTGGTATAAGTGGATTTTAACGCGCTGGAGTCGTTTGGAGACAAAACTTAATTTTCATCCGATCTAATTGTACTATTTCTCATCTGTGATTCATGCACTGATAAACAAGGTGTGAGATACTCGACCTTACAATCTTGATTTCTTAGTATTATTAAGTTAGGCAGAGAGTTCTGCTGTACAGCTTCAACATGAAATAATAATATCACTCATTACATTATTTTTAGCTTTAACCATTTAACTATTTCTAAAACTTCTTTTCCCATCAGCAATGGGTACTTACACTAGTTATTATTATTATTATTATTATTATTATTATTATTATTATTATTATAAATTTGTTACCTGGCCAATTGATCTAACTTGGCACTTTACTCCAAAGACACCATATAAACTTTATTTACTACTTTACTCTACTTTATTTTACTTTACTAGGATTTGGTGTCTATATTGTAATGTCTGTTGCTGTGCCGACGCAATTTCCCTAAAAGCACTTTATCTATTTATCTATGCAGAAAAGTGAAGGCCGCGGCCATAATATGATTACTTTGCGACTCCATTTGTCTCAAATGCCTCACAACCATTAGAGAAAATTACACAAATTTGTTCACATGATTGTTCACATTGCATTTCAGTGTTTTCATTTTTGTGTGTCATTTTCCATATGATTCATTCATTCATTCAAGATTATGCTAAAAAGAAATGTGAATGTTGGGGTGCGACTCAGACAAATGAACATATATATATATACCCAGCATATTTATACCTATACCTATATCTGTACTTGTACCGAGCATAGGGCTTGTGTAATACTGTACATGTTTTAAAGACATTATGCTCACATGCTTAATTTTTCCACAACTGTTTCGTTTATTTATTTTCTTATTTACATGAGGACGATGTTGAAATGTAAATTGACCTGGTTTTCCGTGTGATAGCTAACTTATGATCTCAGGTATAATGTGATTTTCCTTAAGAGTAATAGCCAAAAGAGAAATGCTTGCTTTGTTTCGTACTCTAGATCGTTCTGATGAAAACCATGTGCCGACATGCAAACAGCAAAAAGAACCAGCTGGAGATGTTTTGAGATGCCTTCTGCTCATTCCACAATAATCCCAGCTGTGTGGTATTACTGTATATTCTCTCTCTCTCTCTCTCTCTCTCTCTCCATCTCTCGGTCTCTCTCTATTTGTCTGTCTGTCTCATTGTCTCACATGCACACATAAGTGCAAAAGCATCATGAAACATTAATAAACACCAGCTCTCTGTGAGACAATAATGTTTTCATTAATTATGCAAAAGGAGGAAGCAGCTGCTAAGATCGTAAAAATATTTGAGAGTTAGTAAGATTAAATGAAAATAAATATATTAATGTATACATATACAGTATATATATACTATATATGTGTGTGTGTGTGTGTGTGTGTGTGTGTGTGTGTGTGTGTGTGTGTGTGCCCAAATAAAATTAAGTATTTTGCACAGTTAATTAAATGCACAGTATTTGTTTAATTAAGACCATACTATAGAAATCTGTAAATGACTCAGTACTCATATAAACATCTAGGTTTTTTTTTTTTTTTTGCTTTTTTAAGTGTAAAATATAAAAATGTACATGATTGTCAGTTTGTGTGTGCCAAACCATAAACTATATTCTAAAAGAAGGCATTAATTACAGTAATATACTGAAGTTTAATAACAAATGTATAATAATAATAATGATAATAATTAATGGAGTGGATCTAGCTTAAAATAACCAATCTGTATATGGTAAAAAAAAAAAAAAATCTCTAGCAATCCAATTTCATTAACTAAATTAAGTATATTTCACAAATAAAAACAGTGCATAGTGATTAAACATCCTATCCCAATTCATCTGCATATTTATAAACCTGAATCCCCCAACACACACACACACACACACACATACATACACACGCACAAATCCCATTTAATGGCCTCCAGCCACTTCACTTAGAAATTCAGCTGCCGTCGCTACATTAACAATTAGTGATTATTGTGCAATAATGATTTATGATTACTTCCTTACAAAAGCTGTGCTTCACCCTTTTAGGTACTGTAACAGAACATTTTCTACAAAAAGGTCCATAATATTAGACAAAGTCAAAACAAATATTGTGGATTGTTTTTAATATTTGCCACATCATTTTTAAAAAGATTTGTGTTCATGGCTTGTTATCATGATTGCAGAAAATGTGCTGTCTGGTGTCAATCAGACAACATAAAGTATAATTATACTGATATGAAAAAAGATAAACAAATATTAGAGCCAGAATATTAGAGTCAAAATTGTGAGTATTTAATTAAGGAAAGGGGTCTAGGTTTAATTAAATATTAATGCTTATTAATGTGGGGAACCACAAACAAAGAGAAGACCAAAGAATTAAATACAATTTTCGAATCAGAAAAAATAAAATGCAATAATAAATGGCTCCAAAATTCACCGTATGTTGTTGGATAATTTGCTTTTGTTTTACTTTTGTTTCCATGGAAAATGCTGATTGTCACTGCTCCACTCTTTTTGTGCCCATTCTCTGGAAGCTCTCCACAATTGCATTTCAATTTTATGTGAAAAGAAAGGGATGCACAATTAAACCCATACTTAATGATATCCTTCATAAAACACAAATGCCTTGCATAAAATGATCTCAACCATTAATGACGACCAGAATTAATTAAGAAGCCCACGTGACTGCATTCAAAACATAAGGGGGTGATAACCAACACTATAAATTATGTTTTTTTTAATAAAAAAAAGAAAAAAGAAGAAGAAGTCCACATCCCATGCAAAGACCCTTGCTTTATTTGCTTTATTTCTATCACTCTTTCTATCAATTTTCATTATTGATTCATATTATCTCATACTACAGTAACTGTTCACACACTTATTGAAGAAACAGTCAGGGTAGGAACTGAAACATTAACTCTCATGCACTGATCCACAGCATTTGAATATAGTACTTTGCATTCATTTTAAATAACTCAAGGAAATGAGTTGACTGAATGCACAGACTGTTCTTCATCTCTCTGTCTCTCTCTTTCTTGACTTTATACATGCACTGTGCATGTGATTACCACTGATTTCTATTATATACAGCATCAGTGTGCAGACAGCTCAAAGGAAGGGGTGCACAAAAAAGTCGGTGGATTATCAAAGCAAAATGAATCCCTTTAAAGTCTCGCTCTTATTGCCTGAACTCATTAATAAAACATCTTTAGTCTCGGTTAGCAGAGACCGGCTGTCCTCCCTGCCACAATCCCGACACTCTGAGTTCCCGATGCAAAAATCACTCAACAGCAGCATGATGAGGAGATTTGAAAGGATTAGAACAGCAAGTGTCTTCATAATTCTAGGACTTAAAGCTTTTTCTGCTCTTACAAGGTAAAATCCAACGTTACTGGGCCAGTGCTCTCCTGTCTTTGCTTGCCAAGGAATTAGACAGACAGGGAGAAACTATCAGTGTAACAATATGCACAATTTAAAATTGACATGATACTGTATGTTGATGGTGCAATACACAGCAATTTCGACTCAAATATTAATAAAAGAGCAATAACTGAAATATATTAATGACATGAAAATGTGTGGCAGAATATAATGACATTCGTGCATATTATTATATAATAAAAATGATTGCCTTATACAAGTGGGACTCAACAATGTTGCTTTCCCTGCACTAATGCAATAGTACTGTATGCTAGCTTATTGGCTCATAAAATACAGAATGCTTAGGAAGCATGGGCATGATTAAGTTTAAATCCGTATCACTGCTCATGTAATATAAGCTTGTCTAATATAAATGACAAAACCAAATTTATTATGCAATGTATGTTGGATAGACAGATAAATTGAATTGAGAGCCTTGTATAAAAATGTAACATATGCAGTATGTCCCTATAGATAGAACAACAACATAGACCAGAAACACAAGTGTGTAAAGAACAAGTGACTTATAATAAAATATGAATAAATAATTGAAATGTTAAGTAGCTTGCACAGTTCACACCATCAAGGCAGAAATTTTATAGAAAGTTCAGTACGCCTGAGCCTAGAGTAGACTGCTTGCTTCATGGCTAAAACGCTGGCCTCCCAGGAACTCCTTTAATGGTCATTTCCTTTAATGGAAAAAATGACCTGGTTTGACTTTCTACCTTGATGGCATCCAAGCACTAGGGAACCTCTAGAATACAAAGTACATTAGTATAGCAAGGGATTATACAGAGAAATATAGGTAGTTTTTACTCTCATACCTGTGTTCTGTCATTCTGCACAGTCAAAAATCCTGATTTGACTTGAATATATCTTGTATATTCTATGTTATTGTGGCATTTAAATTATATGTGCATAGTTTATTCCATTTCATATTATTTCATATACAGTATTCTTTATACACCTATTATACATCTATGTTGTTGCTCTATATGGATATACAAAAACCTCTCAATTCAATATACATATCTGTGTATCAAACAATTCATGCATTTATTTGGCATAACAGACAGCTTATATTACATGAGCTGTGATAGAAAGTTCAGAACACTGTAGCATTGAGCAGACTTCCTGCTTCACGGCTGAAATGCTGGTCTCCTAGGAACTCCTGTAATGGGAAAAATGGCCAGGTTTGACTTTCTACCTTGATGGTGTCCAAGCACTAGGGAAACTCTGGGATAAGTACATTAGTGTAACAGGAGATTATACAGAGGAATTCATCTAGTTAAGTTACTCTCAAACCTGATGTCATGTCATTCTGCACAGTCAAAAGTCCCGGTTGACTTGAACATCCCTTGTATACTGTATGTTATTTCATCATTTCAATTATTTATGCATAGTTTATTTTACTTCACGTGTTATTAACTTTTTGTTGTTGCTTTATCTACTGTATATAGAAATACTGCATATGGACCATGTTTTTATACAGGGCAATTGTATAATTCAAATATTAAATATACAGTGTTTGTGTATCAAACAATTCATGCAACACGCTGCATAATAAAGTAGGCTTTGTCATTTATTTGTCATAGCAGACTGCATATATTACATGAGCTATGATACATATTTAAACATCAAGCCCACACTCCCTCCTTTCCTCATGATCAAAAGTCCTAATATGACTCGAACATCCATCATAATATAGAAATACTAATTAAAATGCAAAAGTAAAGTAACTCTTTAGTTCAGAATAATGCGAATCCTTTTTTTTTTTTTTTTTTCCGAATCAGTGCTTTCTTCAAACAATAAGCCGACACTTGCTCATGAACCCTACATGCAGCGAGAGGGAGTGGAGGGTAGAGCAGAGGTCTATGTTCTGTAAATGGATTACAACAGCTTGTTTTCCCCCTACATCTTCTTGTTTTCACAGCTCAGGGTCACAGATACAAGGTCAGTGCTTGTCTTGAAGCTGTGCCATCAGATGCAAGTGTCATGGGGTGCCAATGATTCAGGTGTTATTACTTCAGTTATGTAATCTAGCATATTAAAAAAAATAATAAGAGGAGGAAGGGAGAAGGGGAGAAAGAAAAAAAAGATGATGAAGATGGGACAAACTGCTCCCAAGAGACAGGAACATGTCCTCAAACAACCTGAGATCAGCAACATTAAGCATTTTAAGGTGGCACACCCTCATTTGCCTCCATTGCGTTATCCTAGTTTAGCTTTTAATACGTTTTCTAGTATTAAACACTAAAAATGGTTTGGTGCTACTAGGTGGAACCAGGTCATCGCCATGCTCTTAGATTAATAGCGCAGCAGTGCTGTGAAGCTTCTTTGTCCTCTCATACAGGAGATGGAGGAGCTATAAGACGATTAGAGAGAAACTCAGCCAATCCCACTCGCTGGTTGTCCTTAAGCTCCTAGTGTTGATTTTGCTCTCTCTCTGATGTGTGGCCATGTAAGGGCTGTTGTCAGGGGCTGAATGGGTTGTTTAGAATCTACACAGTATGATGTCTAAAGAAGCTATGAAGCAATTCGCTACTGAATTCACTAAAGTAAATGCAGGGGGAAAAAAACCTGAGGAAAATGGCTATAGGCACGCATTACATATACACGTTATTCAGAGGATATAGCTTTAAATTTTTATTTATTTTTTTGCTTTAGTTTTTTGTCCTAAAGCTATGCGTTTGAAATTCCAGACTGTATACTTGTATTTAGTTAGTTTAATCAAAATGATGTGAATTACAGTATTGGCATTAGGGCTCAACATTAGCAATGGCCTGATTGTCCGGGACAACCACAAAATGGGTCCGGGCAAGTTTATTTCAAAACTAGGTGTTTGATTGGACAAGTTCAAATATGATGATATTTAAGTTCAGCCTTTATTCGTCACACATACATTAGACAGACAGGGTTAAGGGCCTTGCTCAAGGGCCCAACAACAGCAACCTGGGGGAGCTGGGGCTCGAACTGCTGACCTTTCAATGAGTAACTCAGAGCCTAAACACACTGAGCCACCACTGCCCCAATGGTCCCCAAATATTTTATGTTCATTACTGTTGTAGCACTGCCACATAAAGGGCACTTTTATAGGGCGAAAGTAAGCCGGCACACATGGTCACCTGACCCAGATATAAAGCGGGCCTGGGAAACAGCTCGTGGAGGGAGTATGGAGATACAGCGCGCTGTTTACATTGTTGTTGATACGGAGTGCACAAAGAGATGGACGAAGGCTGGATTTCCTATTCATCCGGAAAACCACTACTGGACTGTTTCGCCACAGTACTCTCGCTCCGACAGCGGCCTCCCGGTTTTATTCCATAGACCGATTCATCTCTCTCACACACTCTTACAATAACCTGGACTTTTGACATTCTACACACTTACACTCACACAGCTTTCAATTGTATATATTTTGTAAATATTGTTTTCTTTGTTGGTTTTGGTGCACCTTTTTTGTTTAGTTTTCGTATAATACACTTTTGGTTTTTGCAAATTTTATTTCACTGTTTAATTTTAGAATGCTAGGACTGTCACTCCTGTTTTCAAAATATTCACATTTTTTATCTTTAATCTGCCCTTAGTATTTAATCACATTCCTAAATTTGATTGATGTTTTAATTATATAATATATCATATAATAACCGTTAAGTAAATATGTTTCATTAACAGGAACCCATTTGCGCTTTACGACGTGTGATCACTTGGTGGTTTCTTGTTTTGCAAAGTTTCCTGCTTTACCTCGCCGTGTAGAAAAAGGTCGCTTTTCAAGTTTGGCTTTACAAAGAATAAGACGATACAGAGAGGACTGAAAACGCCCAAAGGTAGTGAAGATAGAAAACAGAAACCTGAAGTGAAGAGAAAACAGAAGTGTTTTATACCAAAACGTCTGAAAGACTTTGAGTGGTTATGTTACGATGGTCATAACGTGGTTGTTAAAACCTACAAAAGGTTGTTGATTTAAAAAAAAAAAAACGTCATGTTATATTTGGACAAAGTGAATATTGGCCAGGGCGAGTGGAAATTTGACATACTTGTCTGACTGAACAAGTAAATTTAAGTTCATGTAGAGGCTTGGTCAATGGACAAATATGTAGATATTACATCAAACCTTCTAATAAGAGTATCATATGAAATAATCTGTCAGCATTTGACAACAAAAATATGTATATTTAGAAATTTGATACAAAAAAGCATCATGGGTCAAATATCAAATGGACTAAACATCTCGCTTCCATTGTGACCCCCTAAGAACAGCCAGGAAAATCCTGTTTTCTCTCCCACAGTATAACATTATAAGTGTATTAATAGTCAACTTATCTCTTGGAAGTTCACATTCAACAGTCTGATTTAACCTCTTCAAATAGAACTGAGGCGGAGAAACAGACCTGGCAGTGACACACCGGGGTAGAGGACCAAGGCTAGCTCACACTCTCCTGGAGAACGATGGTAACAGACAAGATGCCAAACTCATGAGATGAGGAAATGAGGTCAGTTTGTTGGAGCAAGATACAGAGCACTCGAAAAAGGAAACATGGATCATAGCATTACTAATGGCTCGCTCTGCTTTCTAAGACACAAAGCTCTTTTCAGCTACAGCGAAAGGGTGAGACTTCAGATTCACTCACAAAAGGTCACGGAGTACAAACAGCTGGCTTCATGGCACGGTACAATGAGTGGGTACATGGTGTATAACAAATAATCGTGTTGTTCTAAGATTGATGTAAAGGAGGTGCAAGGAGGAAGAAGAGGAAGGAGGCTGGATGTTACGAAGGACTTGCAATATGTCACTATTCACTGTGCACTTTGTTCTTTGTTCACCTCAGTGGACTTATTATACTACTATGGTACTGTTCTGACTGGTCGGAAGGTGTTGATTAGTTTTCTATAACAGTAGAGTTCGGACGACCGTACCAGCTGCTGTGAACGAGGTAAAGCAAGCAGGTCTATATCAATGCTCTTGCTCCATTGCATATTGTTTTTGCAGCAACTAATTCTAATTCATAGGAATTTGTATGTTTTATCATTAATCATAGGTAATGCCTTTTCTCACTCACTCACTCATCGTCTATACCGCTTTATCCTGTATACAGTGTCGCAGGGACCTGGAGCCTATCCCAGGAGACTTAGGGCACAAGGTGGGGTACACCCTGGACAGGGTGCCAATCCGTCGCAGGGCACGCACACACATACACACACTTATTCACACATATGGGCGATTTGGGAACGCCAATTAACCTAATCTGCATGTCTTTGGACTGTGGGAGGAAACTGGAGAACCCGGAGGAAACCCACCAAACACGGGGAGAACATGCAAACTCCATGCACACAGAGACGGGAATCAAACCCAGACCCTGGAGGTGCAAGGCGACAGTGCTACCAGCTTTTCTATTCTATTCTATTTTTTTATTCTCCTCACCTCTGGGCAATGTAGTACTAGTTAGTATTTAAAACTAATTTCACACCTGTTTGGAAATTAATTAAAAATGGTCACAACACCAACACGTTGTTGGTGTTGGAGGAATTTGTCATAACACATTCCTTCACTTATGGCAATAGTACTGTAACTTTGGCCTTTAAGTACAGCCTACACAAAAGCCTATATAGAAATCCCGATTATATTCTACTTAAGTCTAACACTAGACAAACTAGACATGGGAAGGTTTAGCCAATATAAGTTTTTGTTTTGTCCAACCAAGCCATGCTGATTCTGTATCATTCACAGCAATTTAAGCTCAGACAAGCAGATCCTTTCTCTACTCTCCGGAAACAATACAACAATGAGACATGCGGGGAGAAGAAAGGCAGATTTGATCGTTGCAATCTAATCTGTATGACACGGGTCCTTTTGTTGAAAGTCATGGTCAAAATACAGTTAAAACTATTTGGATTATCCTGTCTGCCTGACGGTCTCAAAAGAGAATCCTTTGTTCAGGCGAAACTTACAGTCGAATGAGGGAGGAGAATGTTTCCACGAGAAATCACCAACAACACAACCTCAACAACAACAACAACAACAACAACAACAACAACAAAAACCTCACTTTTTTTAATAACACAATTCATAATAAGCAATACACAGTCCTTTGTCTGCAGCTTGTACTTATAGCCTGCCTTGACTGTGTGTCTGTGTGTGCATATAAGTGTGTGATTTTTTTTTTTAAGTAGGTCATCTTGTTTATCTTCATAAATGTCAGAGAATTGAATCAGCGATGTACAAACTGGATGAAGGATAGCAATAGTAAGTGGACAATGCAGCCAAGACAGACAGACATACAGAGAGAGAGAGAGAGAGAGAGAGAGAGAGAGAGAGATAGGAAGAGAAAGATCGCTTGACGGAGAAAGCCATTAGTGTGTGTGTGTGTGTGTGTGTGTGTGGTGTTCTTGAATAAAAGATTTGTTTAAAACTGTTATCAGTAGAGCACAATGAGAGCCATTCGAGAGTAAAAGGCAACATGTTATCTTCACTGGTGTGCAGCACGATCAATGACAGTGCAGAAGGAACGAGTAAATCAAGGTGTGCCTTGAAATTAATCAGCAGCATGGGAGTAATTATTTTCCTAATAGCACTGTTACATGGAAATCCTGTGAAAACATGGCCCTGGTATCAGTAAGGAAAAAGGAAGGTGTGCTGTAAATGTGTTTGTTACAACTGTCAGAAATTATGGCTTAGAAGCTTTAAAATAATAATAATAATAATAATAATAATAATAATAATAATAATAATAATGCATTATCGAGATAATTATACAATCATTATAATTACAGAATGACAATACAAATTGAATCGATACCTAGGTATCGTGATAATATGGTATCAGCTGGTCCCATAACTACCTCTGTTTTTTCACTCTTTACAGTTTTTATTTAACATTTATCTCTATTTATCTTAGTCATAATGTCATTTATTCTTGTTTGTTCATTTATATAATCTGTTATAAATCTGTCATAAAATCAGGACTATATTGGACAGACATAGTTTGACATATTTTTTTTAAATCTTTGAAAGTACCTTATGCATTCCTCTATTATAAAACACAGTGTTAGCTAACATAAATATCAGATAAAGTAGGAAAGACTTAAGTGAGAGTGGATTGGAAAGCTGGAGTAAAAAGAGGAATATGTGTTGCACAAAGGGTAACTGTGCTTGCTTGCCCTCTTTTTCTACCTTATTTTATTAGCATATTCTTGGGAGGCCTTTTTCCTTCCAGTAAATGTCCCACATTTCTGTTTCCAGTTAAAAACAACTAGTGGTTTCGGTTTAAACATAAGAGAAACATACTGTACATTTTGAGTTCAGCGTCTTGGAAGGATATGAACTGGTTTAGCACATAAAAGAGCAACAAGCTACTGTAGCATGCAAGAATAGTTGTGTTTACCTGTCACTACAAATCTCAAAGCAGCAAAACTTAGTGAACAAAAAGGAAAATTAAAAGTGTTTAGGAAACATACACTATATGGATAAAAGTATTTAGCCAAAACCAGGGATGGACTGGGACCAAAAAACGGCCCTGGCATTTTTGGTCATAGCGGCCCACCATGATTATTTAAACAATA
>JAQQZT010000005.1:19528633-19539859 GCA_030068275.1 Clarias platycephalus
CATATTTATTCTTATAATTGTACACCACTATTGCTTGTGTAGCTTGCACACAAGAATTTCACTCACATGTACTGTACCAGTGTACCAGCAACGTGATGTGACAATAAAAGTGATTTGATTTGATTTGAAGAGTTGACCCTCAGCCCTGGTGGGGCAAGGCAGGAAAAAAAACCAATAAGAAAATACTTACTACACAAATCCTTACACTAAACCACTACATAGGTTCTCTGATTGGGTAATATAATGAGCCTGGCACTACCAGGCTCATAAGTCTCTCTAATACATGACATTATTCACTCTTAAGAAATCTATTGCATTTATTAAGTCCATCTAAACCCAAGCAGCATCTAAAAATTTCTAAGCAGAAATAGGAGGGGGGAAAAACTGATATGGGGAACAAATAGCGTTGCTATAAGTATTGAGTCTTGCTCACTGCAGGCTGCTTATATTGCGTAGCGTAATCCTTTAGGCCTCAAGCACATCTGGTAACAATTCTTTTGATACATCGTGCAGATCTCCGTCTGCATTTAATGTTCTGCTTTCTTTTACATTCTTTTATTGATTTATCAATAAATGTTACAGTTTCATATTTATTTGCTGTGTAGCCAAGACTACTTCTTTTGCTGTGCGCAGTGATTGCCACACTTAGGATCGATTGGAATGCAGAGGTGCTCAGTCTCTTACAAGCCTTGCTATTTCGGTGGTCATATCGGTCTGGTTCCCAGGCAGTAAATTGGAAAAAAAAAAGAAAGAAAGAAAGAAACTTTAGGCCTGGTCATCAGGTCGTAGCAGCCTGTGTTTATTTGGTTGTTTAGTAATCCCAGCTTGTATACTGATTACTTTTCCTGAGTAATCAATTTGGCCATGTGCGAGTTTGGCATTGAGTGATTTTCAGACCTCCGTCAATCACGTGAGCTTAGCTTTCTCCCGGGCTCAGCATGAACACCTCCGACCCTCTGGGACCCCTACCTCCATAGCTCACTTTGATCCTGTTTGCAGCAAAGTTTACAGAGGACATGCTTTCTCTAAACGTAACCTCTTTCAACCCTGCAGTAACCCCACTCCCAGGCTAGGCTGTTTTCATTGGGAGATCACAAAAAAAGAAAAAAAAATACTATACTTAACCACAAATAGTGCACCTACTTTCACCATTTAATGTTTAAATCTCTACAACTTGAGAAAAAAAAATTCTACCCTGTCTGAAATTAAGCTAGACGGCATAATTTTGACAATCCAAAATAATTTTGGATTTTCAGCACTATCTAATTTGGACTTTCGACTATGAATCATTAATGCACACAGTAGTAACAGCATGTTAAATCTATGATTGGCATTTAATTGCTATTCTTAAGAGCAATTGCCAGCCCTATTCTAGTGATCAAGGGTAATGAAGTCTTAATGGTGCTAAATTTAACAGCCTCCCCAATGATTCCTTAACTGTTTTATGGCCATTGAGGCAATTTGCTAATTACTTCATAGACTTTAAACTTGGCGTCTGTCAAATTTCTGTGTTAACTGTGGCAATAAGATCACAGCACACGTATACAATGCCAGGTCTCGGTTTATCCAGATGCCAAACATAGATTTCACTATTTCAGTAAAGAAATACACACACATACAGCTATCATACTGCTATATTGTAACATCATCATCTTCTTCTGGATGGTTTTCTTTTACAGAGGATCCAAAGCTCCACTTCTCACCGGAGCTTTACATTTTTGTTAGGTTTCCTCACTCACTGAGGTAGTAGAAAGCATCAAGTCTAAAACTTTTATATTCTTTATATTCTTCTTAACTTCTATATTTTTGAAGCCTCAAACTCAGCTCAGACCCACGCTACAGCTGAGATGTCATGTTTTGCAGCGGATCTGATGCTGAAACTGCTCCATGTCTGACCTGCTACACTTATAACTTCTGACACCTCCATGTTCAAACTGTTCCTCAGCGATTATTTGTTACATTGTTACATAGTCATGTCGATGTACATATACAGGGAAAGAGAATGGGGAAAGACTTTGAGCATACATCTGATGTTGGAATGTGGGATGTAGATTATATACATACAGTACATTTAGAAAGTATTCAGATCCCCTTCATTGATTCAATTGTATTACTGTATGTAGCAGCCTGATACTACAACTGCTTAAATGTAATTTTTGTAATTAATCTACACTCAATACCTTCGCGACAAAGTCAAAACACAATTGAAGAAATGCCTGAAATATCACATGTACCCAAGTACTCATTCGTTTATATTCAAATGCTGTGTTCACTTTGTCATTATAGGATACTTAAAAATTACTGAATTGTTATGAATTTAAACAATGGTAGAATCATCCTGCAACATAATATAATTGAAAAAAATGAATCTGAATACTTTCTGAATGCACTGTAATATGAAAGCATATATTTGCTTTCATATTACAGTGCATTCAGAAAGTGACCGACGAGTAGTTGATGTAAAGAGAGAGAGAGAGCTCACAGTTGCAGGATAGTCAACATTAAACTCACTTTTAACCAGTCATGAGGTTAACAGATCTTCAGAAACAAAAGGCTTGGAGAGCTTTTTGGCAAGAATGTAGTTCTCTCTGCCCTTCCCCCCCATCTCTCCGTCTCTGAACCCAAACCCTGCCTGCCCGGCCCTCAGGCAGCAGAACGGCCATCCAGACAGAAGATGATTTACAGAAACTGTGTGTCAGGCCACGGCAGCGGAATGAAGTCCTGGGGAACACACTGTGATGAATGAGCCTGGATTGTTTAAAGAGGAGGAGGGGGCAAAGAAAAGCAAGAGTTACCTTTAAATGCAAAAAGCTGATCTGAGAGTAAACTCTCATGTGTGTTTAGGGGGGAGCAGGACTCTTAAAACACACTAATCCTTAGGTTTAACATGAAGAAGGCTACCAGCGGAAAGTTCAGAACTCCTGGAGGCACATATCACGTACACAGCTGTCAGCACATGCTATGATTGCGCTCTAAAATTGAGGAGTATGTGTGTGAGCAAAGAAGCTTTAGCAGTGAAACACATCTTGCAGGATAGACTGTAATTATCTAAAATGTTCAAGCTAGTAGTGAGACAGAGAACTCCACTGTTTGCTCTTTAGGAACTATAAGTTCTTTAGATTTGGGGCCCCAAGTGCAGCTTAAAACAACAGTGTCCAGAGGCAGTAATGCCCCTTGACGTGTTCCCAAGCTGACAGCACTGGCTTGTATTTGCCTCCATATCATTTCCAGATGGTGGTCAGAAATGGAAATGATGGAAACAGTTCGAGTGAAACTGGAAACTAAAGAAACAAAATAGAGGGTACTGAGTGGGGTGCAATAACAATTCCATTCACCGTCACCTTAGTACCCAGATCATGGTTAAATCCAGAGGAACAAAAGCCCCCTGTGACCCATCAGAAAGCAGAGCAGGATGAATTCTTCTCGAATCCATTTCTGAATACTCATACTCTTCTAAGAATCTGGAAAAAGTCTTTGCTTAATAAGTATTCATGGAAATCGTATTCAGTGCTGAAATGCACCTTGAATGTTTGAGGAGAAGGAGGAAAGAAAGGAGAGAGGGTTGTTTAAAAAGGAAAATGCAGATCTGAGACCATGTTCTCACGTTCTAGAGGAACATTTAAGATTCTAGGACTAATGTGAGTTTTTTTCAGGGTCATTTAAAGCACATGAACCCACTCAGCATCAGGCAGCCGGGGACGTATATATGAAATGTAATCGTTATTCTCTGACCTTTAGATGCATAAACATGCATTAGATTTATGAATATCTAAATGGGTTAAAGTAGCACTGAGACTGAGAAACAAAGGGGTTTTTTTTGCGCTCCATAGCATTCTATAACTTATTGGGCACCAAAGCACAGCTTGAACCTGTAGTATGTAAAGGCATTAATACCCCCTGACACAATCCCAAGCCAACAGCACTCGCTTGTTTTTGTGTATCATTTCCAGATGGAGATTGTGAATAAAATCATGGAAACTGAAACATGAAACTAAAGACATGGAGTGGAAAGTAGAGTGGGGTGCAATAACAATCCCATTCACTAGTACCAAACTGAAGGTATAACCCAGAGGAACAGAAGCCCACTGTGACCCACAAAGACACAAAAGAGAAAGGAACATCTTTCTGCAATTATTTGCTTTTAAAATAGCCTAGATTTTATTTTCAAGTATTTGTTTTATTTGTCATCCATCTAACAAGGTTAAGCTTAATTTTTTACTTCAGTCTTTTATTACGGAGAAATTTTTACTGTGTAATGTTTTCAACATTGTACAACAAAACACTAATATTATTTTTAATAAGAGGATTATTATGTGAGCAATATTAACATGGATGATCATTATGTATTTCATTTGTACACCATTTCATTTGTACACCATTGTACACCATAATTTAATTAGGGAGTAAACAAGTCCACATTTTTCAGACTGACCCTGCGCTCTGACCCCAGTTACGCTGGGATATGCGAAGAAAGAATTTTACTTGTCACAAATAAAGGCTTAACTCAACTGAGTGGTCGGAACAGACAAAAGGGGAAATGAGGTTGCTGCTGAGGCTGTTACATAAACAACCCATTTTTAAATTGTATCTTTAATCTAAAATCTAATTTTGCAGCCTGTCGCTGGAAAATATTTGTTCCCATTTCTTTAATCTACATAATTTAATGAAATATGACGAAATGAGGAACGGCTCAAGAATTATGCACAGTACTGTGTGTCCTTTTTCTATAATGCATGCTCTAATATAAATAGCATGGTACTGTAATATCATCAAGCCTGCAGAATCTGGAGTAGATCTTTGTTGTATTTTTAAGCAGTAAGCCAAGAATAACTCACTGTACTGTAGGTAAGGACTTAAGTAACATACATTTTTAAAACCTTAGCTTTTTGTGCCTTTTTTTTATGTTAACAACGCCTACCAGGACACTTTTAGACCTGATTTTGGATATTGTTTTGGGTTGTTATGACAGATGGGCAATCCTTGCCTTCAGGTGAATTTCATCATTCCTGACTATTCAAGTCCTTAGTTTCAATGTGTTGAATAATTCGAGATAATTTCGAGAAATCTTATCAGAGCTCATTAAACCACAGGACAGGGAATGCAGGGGGTGGGGAGGGGAGCAATGAGCTCGACATTAGTCCTGGGCAGCAGCATGGAGCAACCCTGCTTATCTGTGCATATCTAAAATAGCCCTCCTGAATGGAGAGCCAGATGGCTGAACCATTCTTGTGCTAACGGCAGATTTACTTTAATTGTTCTTAATGCGCTTTTGTTTTCCGGGCCTCTCCATGAGAAAGGGACTCCAAACAAGGAGCATTTACATGTAATAATTAAACCATAATGACCCCGCAAGTGATTAATTAGTATGCACTGGAAAGGTATTGTGTAAACTTTGCGGGGCACAGTATGCCACAGGTCTCACTGACAGGCTGAAGGTAGGGAAGAACTTCCAATGCAGATTGACTGCTTTAAAAAGTGCATAATGGATGTAATGTAATACCGTCCTATTAATTACACAGAGAAAAGAAGCTACAAAACAAAACACTTTTATTAATTCCCTTCAGTACAAAAACATACTACACAACATGATCAAAAATGTCAAAGATCAGTGACTCTTTCTCTGAAAGAAAAACTAGGTCGATCGCATCCACTGGATGAAAATGTAGACTGGAATAAAAAAAAATTTTTAACTGCAATGATCAGTAAAGTGATCCTAAACTAGCTATTCAGTTATAGAACTACAGTACAGCTCGGGTCGTACACAGTTGTAATTTCAGAAGCCTACTTTTTTTTTTTGTTGTCTTGCCTGTCGCAACACCGCGTTTAAGGCATACCAGCATGCAGCGCAACGCCGCAGAACCGCTGGCTCCATTAACTTCAAAGTAAATCTGTGTAAGAGCTTGTATAGAAAAGGCTCAATATCCTTTCATTGGACTGTGCCATACAAACAAAACTGCAAAGGGGAAAAAACAGAGGGTTGGGTGTTTCTTTTTGTGTAAGGAGAGGTAATTATACCTGAAGGGAAATCCTTTTAGACGCCTCTTGGCAGCATGTAGCACTGGCAGGCAGATCAAACGGGCTTTTCAGTGTGATGCCTATAAATACATCTCGTTCATTCACTTCATAGTTATCCCCCCCCCCAAGCATCTCCCTTTTTTTTCTGTCTCGCTCTCATTCCCTCCCTCCTTAAAGAGTAGCTGCTGAGGCTTTGGTTGTCCTAACATAGACTGTTGAGCTCACATCTGGAACCAGATGACTGAAGCCACTTCTGAACGAGGCAAGAAGTCGACCTGCGGACAAGTAAAGGCAAAGAAATGCGTTTATGCTTACGAACACGAGAATTTAATTTTTTTTTTTTTTTTACTATAATGAATTGTGGAAACTGTGCTTAAGGCCAAACACATCAGAACATCTGAGGACTGGGAGGTCTGAACTTAAATGCTGAATGTGCAGGACAAATCTTTTAACATTACTCACTATTATATTCAGACTAACTTAGTCATGTGCCATGCTAGTCCAGGTGTAAGTGTATTGCTTATGTTAAAGCGGACAATACACTTGTTTTGGGTTTTGCAGTGATGAGGCATGGTGTAACTCTTATTCATACTAACCTGTCCATGTCTTTTGGTCGCTGAAGGAGAAGCTGGTGCATTGTGGGTGAGAGTTGCAGATGTGGGCAGCCTCTGCAGCACTGTGCACAGAGAGCATGCATCCTTGATGGCTGTAGGAAGGCCAGCATTTGTACTCCTTGTTTCCGGATGTACCCATGGCTTTCAGCACAGCATAATCTATGCGGACGAAAGGAAAAGTGTCAGTTTTTCAAAAACGTTAACATGACCAGTGTACATAAAATATCTCATAGATTTCTCAAGACGCAAGAGTTCAACTTTGGCTTCATATGAGAAACGGGTAAATATGAGACGTAGTGATATATATGTATGTGACTGTGATGGAGACGAGCGGTATGCATGGAGGTCTGAAGCACTGACAATGTGACCAAAAAAAAAATCAGCTTAACAAATTACACAAGTGTTCAGAATGTGTCAAAATATTTTATGAGAGCTGTTGCGAACTTGTTCGGACATAACATTATGAAGGCCTGGCTCTTTTTTTTTTTTTACGCCTCAGTGCTACTGAACTCCGACTGCGTGGATGATTTATGGATGTCAAAGCTCAGGTTCAGCAGAGAGTGAGAGAGAGAGAGAGAGAGAGAGTGAGAGAGAGAGAGAGAGAGAGCACGTCAATGTCCTACAGGGGACATCGCTATGTCACCAGTGCTTGAAGACAGATTAAGTTACATGGTTTCTTTTTATGACACTTTGCACATCTGCTTGAAGGTGGTCTTTGAGTTATGTTTCTGACATTAAAATAGACATGCGTCATATTCCGTGTTGCTTTAAAGGTCTACTGAAATGCATTAACATTTAGCCATCCGAAAGGTAGAACAGAAAACATAGACTTTTATCTTAATTTGTCTGAGCTGGATGAGATCTTTTTTTCTTTTTTTTTTAAATTCTAGCTGCAAGAAACTCTGCATGAACCAGCATGTTTGAGACTGTAAAACAATAAATACAAACACGTTTAATGAATTATATAAGAGGATTAGTATTTAATACACTCTTACCTTTAATTACAGATGAAGGCATGTGCTGGAGATGCAGCCCAGATTTGTATACATGCAAGACTTCTTCAAAGGCCTCTAGTGTTTTGTTAACACTGTGTTTCAGTTCCCCTGTGGCACACATCAGCATTGGTGGTACAATAGAAACAGATGAGTTATGCACCAATAAAGACATGGTGGTATGATGACTGAAACCACACACTAAGAGAGACTGCTCACCTGTTGTGTTCATTATCTGATCCACAAGAGGTTTCAGTATTGTTGGAGCCTGATGAGGCAGCAGATAGATGAAGAAATATCTGATGACACACAGGAAAACAATCTTGATCTTGGATAATGACGTCCTTCTTGAACAGTCAGCCATAAAGCATGCGTATATATACAGTAATAAGCAATTCAAACAATACGTTTCACCAAATGCCCAATTAATTCTTAACAAAACAGATCATCAGAAAAAGCACACTGAGCCATAAAACTCCCAGACGCACCGACCCTGGCAGGTCCCTTGTAAACTCTATATCATGCACCGATGGCTATAAACCTGAACTCACCTGTAAGCATTGTAGAGGTTCCTCATCTCGTTCAGGCCTTGACACACACCGCCGCCTGAGCACGGAAAGGTGAAGTTGCGCAACGGAAACTGCAGCACGCAATCTGAACTCGTCTGGCATCCTGTCTCGGTGACGATGGCATCATCCAGATCAGTCAGCTTGAGCTCACCAGACACCATGATGAACTGACGTGGCTGGAAGTCCAGCAAGGCCACGGAACCCAGAGGAGAAAGCGAAAGATAGTGAAGAAGCCTGACCAAGCCGAGACACACCTGCAGTGTGGAGAGATCAGACACGTTTTATAAGAAACCTATAAAAATATTAACATACCATAAAACAGACAAGTTTCCACACATAGATAATTATATGCCCGTGATCAGTGAAATCCCGTAAGCCAAGGCAATAAAATACACACGGAAATGATCACAGTACTGGAATCGACGAATTGCGTATTAACACGAATCTGCAGTTCTGTAATCGTACCCGTATCCGGCAGCTAATGGGCGGCCATATGAGCTACATGATTATTGGATAAGCCTGTAAGGAACAACAAATCTATTATGCCAGTCTTTTATATTTTATCACAATGGAGGAGCTGAACTTTGTAATAACAGAGATGGAGTTTGTATTCCTATCAATTCAGCATACAGGCTCTCAATTCTAAAGCCCTCCAGGTGGAACCATTTCTCCTGAAAACCTATTAAAAAATATCAAAGCGCACCGGCACTCTGCACCTGCCTCTGGTGAGCCAAGTACTTCAATCAAACACTTCTCCTTTCCTGGAGCCGGGTATCAGATCCTCCGTCTGTACCGCAAACGGCCAGATCCTGCTCAGTTTCACAGCTAGTGTAGATATTTGAGACGGACATCTGTCCCTCAGAGTATTTGATCAGGTTCAGATGGTTTGCAGATAGGGCTTCAGTTAAACCAGAGAATTTTCATCCACACCCCCCTGCCCCAGGTATGCCCTGTGGGGGTCTGTGGGTGGGAAACTCCAGATTAACACTCCACAGGAGGTAGGGGGGGGAGGTGGTCAAGTCGAGGTTCTTACCCGAAAGCGTTCTTCCCAGGGGCTCTGCAGGAGCTGAATCATCTGCACTGGGGTTCCCTGCTCCAGCACTGCTGTGATGCCACCCACCAGGGCACTGTCCTGGCACTGACCTTTCAGCTGGAACCACAAAACAAATCAATCTATTATAACCACAGGGTGGGATTTTAATTGAGATCGCTTTCTAAAATCACAGGGTGTGTCTTTTACATTTTTAATGAGCTTAACATTTACATTTTCACTTGCTTCATCTTTTAACCGAGATAAGCAATACAATGAAAATATATTTAGCACTTATTAATTAAATGCATGTTTAGACTTTGGTTCAAAAACAAATAATGGATTATGGATAGGAGACAGTGTAGCGGTAAATGTGTTCGCTGTATGTTAACTAACAACAAAGAAGACATGCTGTTATAGGAAAACAATCCATGACAGACACCCATGACAAGTTACAACACAATTTCCCCCTCTTATTCCACAGCAATTTGCTAAAGATTTAAATGTTTCATTTATTAGCGAATAATAACATTTTTATTTACAATTTCCAGTGAAAAGCCAAGTTGGTTCCTGTTATCACTTACATTATAACATCTACTCATTGCTTCACCAGTCCCTATTTTTTAATGAAAAAAAATCTTGTCATGTAATTTTTTTTTAATAGCTCTGGATAAATGCAAAACTAAACATCTCCTTATAGAAAGCATTGTATAACATTATTATGGATTTTTTTTTTGTCAAATGAAAGCAGATGTTGTAGATAGTTTGAGATGGTTATAGTGAATAATTATACACAACCCAGGTCAATGTAAAACAAACATCCATCTTCCCTGACGGCCTGGAAAAAAGTGAACCATGAGGCTCTTCCTGTTCAGAAATCATTACCTCGACAATATTAGGGTGCTGAAGTCTCTGCAGCAGGATGATCTCTTTCCTCAGTTTGAAGGACACGAGGTCCTGGCAGCCTTCAGGATCCCTAAAATCCTCCAAGCATGATCTCATGTCCGTCCCCTGATGGTTCACGGTTTTTAACGCCACCTCTAAACCCTGCGCCAAAACCACTTTCAACACCGTTTTCGTGTAACCAGCGCCAAGGAAATCCACAACTGTCACTCCGCCCAGATCGCGGCATCCGATCTCCGACCCCACTGTGGTGTTCCTCACTGCGGCTGAGCCGGGAGAAGTCGACTCCACTTCCAATGGCCCATGCACGTGATTTAAGGTGTAAAACGGAGCGATCTCCCGCTGTCTCTCTCTTATAAGCTGAAGCAGAGTTAGATCCGAGTTGAGAGCAGGATCCCCAAAACTCCCTCTGAGGCCAAAGTGCCAGTTCTTCATAACAACTGTTAAGCAAACGATCATCAAAGCAAGACATAAAAGAGCAAGATATTGTTTTTTCACGGAAGACATGACCGCTGGGTAATTATTCGCGGTATAGTAGTAGGAACATGCTTCTCAGCCTGGTAGCTGTGTGTTTACTCTGGGCTGATCATGCAGCCCCTCATTGTAGCAGGAGATTAGGGTAACGCCCACTAGGCGTGGCCGTCTTTATTCGCCCCGCCCACGATACCCCAGATATCTGCCTACACAAATACTGCGCACGTGCCCAAAATGATTCTGTGGTTAATTCATTTTTTAATTAACGCATTATTATTCTATAATTTTTAAACGTGCATAAAGCATGATTCATGATTTAGAAGTTTCTTTTAATATGGGTTTAGTTTGTTTGTTTGTTTTCGTGTTTGTTTTAACTTAAGCTTGATTATGTAAAGTTTTATTCTATAGGGATCAAATATTTCAAAGTTATTAAATTGTCCATGACTTTAAAAAAGGCTAACACAATATGCCTTAAAAATATTATTATTATTATTACTAGAAGTGGTATATAAATAATATTATATACACTACCGTTAGAACACTTTCTAACTTCATGATGGTTCCTGATTTTTATTTCTTTCTACATTGTAAAGGAATGCTGAAGGCGTCCAAAAAATGCATTAATCTCC
>JAQQZT010000005.1:19539959-19555651 GCA_030068275.1 Clarias platycephalus
ATAGTTTTGAAATCCCCAGTATTGTTGTAGAATGTAGAAAATAAATCATTAAACAAAAACAAAGAAATTTGCAAGTGTTCTAAAACTTTTGAACGGTAGTGTATATATTATATATATATTCCTGATTTTTATTTCAGTTTTATATTGTAAAGCATTGCTAAACCCCAGTATTGTTGAAGAATGTAGAAAATAAATCAGCAGACATAAACAAAGAAATTTGCAAGTATTTAAAAAAAATTAAAATTCTTTTTGTCACATACACAGTCATACACAGTACGATATGCCATGAAATGCTTAAACGACCGCCCGTGACCTTAAAATGTAAAAGATATTTGAAACAAATATATAAGAAATAAAAAAAATTCTTTATACAATGAGAAAAAAATCTAAAGATGAATTTAAAATGAAATGAATGGAAATGTCCAGTAAGTGTGCAAATGTGCATGTGTGATCCCAATAATATATATTATTTACAGTTTGTGCATGTTAAAAAAAAGGAGGAAGCAATAGTTTCTGTATAAAACATTCACTGCCATGTGTTTTTTTCTTAATGTAGAAATACCTGTTTATCAAGTAGTGGCACTTCAAGATGGCACCTGCCATACAGAAACAATGCCTGTTACACAGTAGAGAAAGCTATAAAAGTACTGTGGTAGTTTTCATAAAAAAAAAAAAATAAAAATAAAAACTATTAATTAATTATGTAATTCATTCATCCATCTTTAATAACTGTAGGGATCTGGGAACTTTCCCCATAAGGCAGCAAAACACTGTGAACAGGACACTATTCTATCATATGACACCATGTCCACACACATTCACATGTTCTTTCACATCTAGGGACAATTTATAGCAGTTAATCCACTTACTGGCATGGCTTCAGGGAGTAGAGGGAAAGCAGAGAACCTGGAGGAAACAAAAGCAGACACAAGGACAACAGGTGAAACGCTACATAAAAAAAGTAACCTGAACACAGGATTAAGGCCTCTGGAGTTGAAAAAGAAACAAATGTTCTGGTATGTCTCCTGGTATACTTTTTTTTAAATGTAAAAGAGTAAAACTACATTTGGTTTAGTCAAATAGATATGATGTCTTAGGAAGTGTGTGAATAAGGTTACAGTGGATGGATTCAGCAGAATGAGATCACAAAAGTAACAGATAAGTGTTTATTCTTTATTTTTAAAGTACTGTATATGAATATATCTTCTATCTTTGGTTTAACAAATCTTGTTTTCATAAACTGTGTAAAAACGTTTATATTACATTAAAAGATCCCAACGCTACCATGTTGCATCTTTTGTTTAGTACTGAAAACGTACATCACTCTGTAAACTTGTGTTTGTGTGATTAGTGATTACTAGGTGAAGTGTTAACACACTAACTAATTGTGGCCTCGCTATCTAATAAGCTGTAAGAGTAGTCCTGCTAATCAATGTGGTCACTAATCCTGATACATTTCTACTGCTGTTATTTTCATTAGACCTTTGGCTCAAAAAGTCACTAAGAGTATGCCTTATATAAAAAGGTTTATAAAAAAAAAATATATATATATATACACCCTAAAGGTACACCCCATGATTGGACTAATTTTAAAAAAATCCCTTTCCAAATATGTTTGACTGATGGCACGTCGTTAGTAACCTAGTAACCCAGCGTCTGCCAAATGCCTAAATGTAAATGTAAATATAATTGGATCGTGGACACTGTATTGTCAGAATCTGTATCAGATTATCTAAATTAGGATAGGCAAAGATTATACACTCCATTATACTATTATTACACGTCTAACTTGTCTCAAATGAGAGTTCTAGGCAACAGTACATTATAACTACAACATCAGGGTATTAAGCATAGTTAGCATGAGACCATTAAAAAAAATTTATTAGGACAGTAATATCACTTGTTAGTGATGAGAGTGACTTACCTTTAGAGCATCTTATTCCTCTACTTATGAGATGTGATATATTTGATGACTGATTAATATCCATAGCTTTAACAATCTGTTCCACAGATCATCTGATGTTGTGAACTGGAAGAATTAGTCCGTTTTTGAATTTAAGCTAGAATAGTATCCTTTATTTTCTGCTCTTCCATTGCCCATGTAGTTATGAGTAAGGAAAGGCTTTGTGCTATTTGCTGGTATCAGGCAAAACCTTTTTTTTTAGTTACACCTATAGTCGGCATTTCAAAGAGCCAGGTTACAGGAACCCAGAATTTTTTTTTTGTCCCCTGCCTTTCAATCAAATAGGTGTAGAAATGTTTCCTAGGTTTTGTGCTGCAGCATCAGCCAATAGATTGTCTCACCTGGATAGTCTCACCCTAAGTATTTGCCTCTCCCCAAAACAGTGCATGCCTAAGATTCAATTTCCTGCTTCAGTAAATAATCTCACAAGAACACTGTAGCCATGGATCTTCAAAAACAGGTGCTAAAATCATAAAACATGTTCAGCCCAGAACATTCTTTCCACACATTGAATAACATTTGCTATTTTTCTGTACAACTGCATAATGATCTGAAGCCCATTGTGCGGAGTCACCCAGAGGAGGATGAGTTACTTTTTGAGTCTGGTTCTTCTCAAAGTGAGATCTCTTCCTTATTTCATTTCAATCAGTTTTTAATTGCCGTGGTCACTTCTGCATTGCTTGAATGTACATCCAAAGCTGCACTGTAACAGCATCTGTTGTTAAAGGGTCAATACAAATACAATAAAACATAATCAGATTGCAGCAACTGGCTCTTTAATACCACTGGAGTCTGATGCTGCATCTGCTTAACTTACCATCCCTTACAAGCATTAAAGTAATTGGAAATATTGAAGCACACTTTATTCTAAATGAACGTGGGCTGATGCATATTGATCTGGAAAATGAACAAAGCAACACGCAACAAAAACAACAACATCAACAAAACCCATAGCACATCCAACCAAGGTAATGTACACTTGTATGTTGGGCTTACATTTAGGTAAGAAAGTCTGACATTTTTATGTGCACAGTGAATTTTAGTTGAACACCAATAAATTACATCTCATCTCATCTCATCTCATCTCATCTCATCTCATCTCATCTCAAACCAGGCCTTCTCGTCCAACATCAGTACCTGACCTCACAAATGCTCTTCTGGAAGAATGGTCTAATATTTCCATAAACACACTCCTAAAACACACTCTTAAACTACTATCAGCTGAAATGGCAACACTAATGTAATGACAATATGATTGTTTGTATTTTGATTTGTATATTTTATTGTATTTATTATTATATTCATTTAATGTATTATTTATTTATTATTTTGTTATAATGTCTTGATTATGACTAAGTGCACATGCCAAATGCTGCTTTCTTATAGCAATGAGGCTTTCTTGACAAACCGCTCCCTTAGACAGTTGGTACTCAAAATCAGCATGTATAAAATGTGTATGACATAAACCATAGAAGAGTGTTAGAATCAGGTTTAAGAGTGCCACTGTATATGGAATTACCATTAAAATTTGTGAAACAATTTTGCACACGAAAAGACAACACATTACATTCTTTCCTCTGGGAGTATTCAACTGAGCCAGTATTTCAGACATTAAACTCTGGTCTTATTTCTAATTGAGATGCACCAGGGCTTTAAATAAACTCTTTTGTTACATGCTGGAAGAAAGATGTCAGTGGAAATTACCATGGGTAGCAGTTCAGAAACACCCTTGATTCTGAGCAGACAGAGCTAAACGGATCTCAACAGCATGTTGCAGCAGGGCTGAAAATGTGTTACATAATACAATAGGACCCTGGTTAATTTGCCGTCTGGCAGCTGATGGCTTAAGTAGCGTAGTGTAGAATTGGGATGAAGTAGAGTGAGGTTATTCACTGTTAAGGTAACAATGATGTTATTTTAAAAAGCAGACTATTAATCAATTCCATAAAACTTTGTTTATTACATTTTTGTAATATCATTTGTAAAAATCCATTTATTGCTTCATGGTCATATGCTCACTTGAGCCCATTAGAATAAATATATTACATAATGATGTACTGCACACTCACTGAGCACTTTAATAGCAGGACCTGCTCATTCAAGCAATTATCCAATCGACTAATCATGTTGCTCAGTGGATAATGTCAAGGAGGTACAGGTTAATAGCCTCAGTTAATGTTCATATCAACCATCAAAATGTGGAAAATGGGATATCAGTGTCTCTCATCATGGCATGGTCATTGGTGCCAGATGGGCCAGTTTAAGTATAAAAATATATATTATTTACAGGAAACTGTTCAAATAATTACTCTTTACTCCCATGGTGAGCAGAAAGCCTGTTGAACCTTCAGTCAGATCGCTGACAACAGCAGGTTACTTTCCATCCAGCTGAGAATCAGGAATCTGAGGCAGGGGTGAATACAAGCTCACTGACACTGGACAGTTAAATATTAAAAGAACATTGTCTGGTCTGATGAATATTAACTTCGGCTGGATTTAGAATTTGGCATGAACAGCATATATATCCTTAAATCCAACCTCTGTTATGTCAACATTCCAGAGTGGTGACTGTATTGTAATACACTGAGGAGTGCTTTTTGGCACATATTGGGCACCTAGGAACCATTCAAGCATAACTTAAATGCCACAGCCACTTTAAGAATTCTACTTGATCACATGCCTCACTTTCTGGTGAGAGTTTATCCCTGTAATATTGGCTAATTTTAGCCTTACAATGCATCAGGTCACAAAGCACAAGCTGTTTGTAACCGTTTCCATGAACAGCACAATAAGTTCAGTGTTCTGCAGTAGTCTGCCTGGTCGCCAAATCTGAATCTAATAGAACTCCCTTGAACATGAGATTCTGAAGCATGAACGTGCAGCTGGCAAATCGACAGTAATAATTCAATGATGTGAACATGGACAAAAATCATAAAGGAATGTTTTCTGAAAATCTTGTGGAATCCATGCCGCGAATAATTGAGATGGGTCTAAAGGCAAAAAGAGGCCCATCCAGTATTACTATTGTTTTCCTTATAAAGTGGTCCATGAGTGTATATTGTGTGGAGAGAACTGCTAACCTAGTTATGGTTTTGAGTAACACTCTAAAAACACTATTGACCCACCTTTGACTTTTCAACAATTTGTAGTGTTAGCATATGGAAAAGAAATTGAGTTAAATGGGTAACTAGGTATCTGAACTGGAATTATATTAATCCACACAAAATACTGCATAATATTGAAGTGAATGGAAACAATGAGTTCGAACATTTTTTCCAAATAAAACATAAAAAATGTGATTGTATAATTATTTAACCCCTATTTTGAATCCCTTACTTATGTTTACTTATGTCTGGTAAAACCAGTGCCACCAGAAATCAAATAAGTAGATCGATGCAATCAAATGTCACATAAGTGTCACAAACAGAGTATGGCACATTCGTGACTGCCTAGAGAAGGCCATCCAGAAAAAATCTGTGGGAAGGCATTAGTCAGCGAATCAATAGGTCAAGGGTAACTCTGTAGGAGAGGCAGAGATTGACAGCGCACATGGAAGAAGTTCACAGGAGAAGTTGGATAATAGCCTGGGCACTCTGAAAAGATGGATTTTATGTGTTTTATGTGAGTGGTGAGCCCTATGAATGTCAGTTTGCAAGAAAGGCATTTTGGAGCCTCAGCAAAGATGCAGAGGAAGATATGATATAAAGAGATATGCAGAAATGTGAAAAATAAAATAACAAATTGCCTATATTTGATGAAATCATACATTTCTCATCAAAAGAACACAATCCCAACAGTGAAGCATCCTAGGGGTATCATCATGTGTAGATGCTTTTCTCTATAGGGATTGGAAAATTTGTCAAGGGTTATGGAACGATGGATGGACCAAATACAAGGCAATTATAAGAAGAAAACCTGTTCCAGTCTTAAAGAGTTAAGAGAAATAACAGAATCCAAATCTGATAGAATTGCAAACAAAAAAGTGTTGTAGAGAGGAATGAAATTCAGAGAGGAGGATGAGAAAATGTATCAAAGTGTAGAAAAAAGAATTATGTAAGACACTACGTAATAATTAGTGGCTCAGTATTAGACATCTCCTCTGCCCTGGGGTCGAGTTTGATACCCAGACACTGGGGCTGCAGGGCACCTTCGATCTCAAGCACCTTTCCTTTGACCTGACATATCCGAAAACCCTGTGGGAGGAAACTGGTGTACCTGGAGGAAACCTTTGGAAATTGGCAGATTCATTCCAATGTGCATGTTGGATGGTCTAAAGTGGCAGTGAGCCAAAAGCACATCTGCACACTTCCCTTACATTTACAGTTCATGATACTTAGTTACATTTGATCATCCTGCATATTTTTCAGAAATATCCAGAAACTTCAGATTAGGATCTAATTTTAGCAAAATGCCAGAAGGCACCGTGATGTGCTTAATAATTACATTAAAATAAAGTCAGCATTTCTAATGTGCTTAAATACCCAGTTGATGCAGTATATGGAAAATCCTACACTACTATTTATTACTGTTAGCACCATCCTGGGCTGAACAGCGACCGCTCAGATCCACCAATAGGAAACCGGCGCGCGATCAGGCTCAATCTGCAAACGCTGTTCGTTCCCTACATGAGTGCACTACACGAGTGCGGAAATAACGGCGTCGGCGCCATACTTAGTGCACTTCACATTTTATAGCAAGTGATTTGGATTTCGGCCACGGACCAGCCTGCAGCTACACAGTTTATCCTCAACACCGAGACCACGAACATCATTTACAAGCAGCAATAGATCGCGCAGTGTAAAATAAATCTCACATCCGGGCGGAATCTTGTCTAGGAAATCGAGTTTAAAAGTGCTCTGTTAATATGGATGCCGTGTCTCTCTGTGACGAGCGCTGTGTGATGAGTGAATTAAATCAGACCGAGGCAGAGGGACCTGCTCCAAGGTAGGCGACGCGTTTCTGCCTTTATATTAGATTGTTTATTGAGCTTCTAGAGGTTTATTGAGCTTCTAGAGGTAAATACTTCAAGCTGCGGTAAATACGTAAACACTACCATTTATTATTAGTTTACTACCAAACATGCAGCTGCAGTAGCCTATGGACTGTGGAATTAATAAGCTCCTAAGACCTGACTGGTGTTAGATAATATGATGCTTGCTTATCAGTCTGAACAATTCTGAACATGGACAGCAATAACAAATCATAATAAAATCTAGCCGCCTAGTATGAAGTGCAGATCTGAGAATATAAGTAAGCTTACAAAAAGAAAAAAGAAAAAAGAAAAAAAATTCAGTTGACAACTCTTGAAATATTCATTTAAATGGAGCTGGACTCATATCAATAATGTAAATCTTTATTTCAGGACAGTTTTATTATGCATGCTGCAACAGTGCACTGTCCATGGGATCTATCCATCAAATTTTAAATGCAATTTTAAAGTCATTAATTAGCACAGTCAAAAAGGATTTTGGCCTTGAGTAGACTTTACATGTTGATATTACGTCTATTTTACTAAAATTAAGTCTTGTAAATTTTAATGGATTTAACCTGAACATAGCAACTTTAAACCATTGTTTGTTTTTGTTAAACGTACATATTTTACTTGACTGGAAATCCTTCCCTTAATTTAAATATGGTGACATGAATAAAAAGAAATTAAAATTAGGAAATTTTTATAACTAGCTGAACTTCCCCACAAAAAAATTATGTTTGTAAAAATTTTATTTAAAACAAACGAACATAAAAAGATCTCACTGCAATCCTTTTGAGACATATTTGAGACAGCGATTTGAACTGCAATATTTTTTAACTATTAAATTTACTGTTTTGTCTTCAAACCTATTCGTCCGGCCTAATGATATTTATTTATCACCTCAAAATTATTATTGTTTTATTTATCTATTCATTTAAACTTTTTTTATTATTTATATTATATTCCACTGTGGCGACCCCTTACCGGGAGCAGCCGAAAGATCGACATATTTTAATCAAATACTTAAATTACTGACAAACTCAATATAAATATCCATCTGTGTGTACATTACCTGTAATAAACTGCAGTCCTTTGTAATCAAACCACTGCACTAGTCCATACTGCTGTTTCAGTTTTTTTGTGCGACTAATGGCATTTAGAGAAAAACTTCATAGGCTATTGTACAGTTTAGAAAAAAAAGCACCACATTCATAGTATTCCCAGACACACTTATCTAGAGCAACCTACATTTTTATTGCATTATACACCTGAACAGTTGAGGGCCCAACAGTGGCAACTTGATGGTGATGGGGTTTGAACCTGGGATCGTCCAACCCATTGTCCAATGCCTTAACCAATAAGCTTCCCCTGCCCGTTAGTGCTGATCAATACACAAAACACTTGTGACTAAGTCTTAACTCATTACCATATATGGATGTTGATGTACAATTTACATAAGTAAAATTGTTCATTACACTCATTTCAATGAATAATTATATTGCAGTAAGTTTTACATGACCATGACTGTTTTTGCACTATCAAAAATATTTGTTTTTAGTTTGACAAGTGGTCATAATATGCAATTTTAATACAATTTAGACAATACAATAGCAATTAAGTATGACTACTGTATATGATAGTAATACAATAACAATCAATAAGATTTATTAGTAGGTTTTGACACAAGACTAATTTGAAATTTTTCATGGTAATGTGGTGAATGGGGTGTTCAGCATTGCATGTCAAATATTCTACCACGCAGTGAAACCTCAAATGAATACATTGTGTGAATTAAAGTGTTCCACTTCATCGTCACAGCAAATTATATATTCAGATTGTTTTCTTTTCCAATTCCCTTTCCATTCCTCTCCCCACCTGAATAACATGCAGTTTGAAATCGAAAGTGTGCTTGACCATTAAAGTGAGTCTTTTGCTTAGTGCATTAACATATGTATAACAACTAGCTTTTTTCCCCCCATTTTACTAGAGTGAGCTGTTTAGCTTCAGCCGAGTAAACTGCAGCATTACTGTTCCCTTTCATGTGATAGTGATAAATGACATGAAGTGGTTAGAGAAAGGAGAGGTGCTAAGCAGATGGCGAGAGGACGACTCTTCAGCACTGGTGGACAGGCTCCAGCAGTCACTGCAATGATTCATGTCTGAGCATGACTCTCGTAGGAGAAGCCTTGTCTCCGTCTGCAAGCGTGAGGCACCCACCTGGGCGCTTCTGTCTAAACCTTTGATTTGTTCATCTAAGGGCTTCGTGCTACATTTGTATTTGGTCCTGTTTAGGTTTCAAAAGCGGCTGCTCACATCCTGGACGAATAGAAATAAAAGGCTCGAGCTGTTTCAATAAAACAAGCAGGACGATTAGGCTTATTAAAAATAATGAAATCAGGATTAACTGTGGGTTCATTAGGTATCCGTACTTTTTAAGCATGTTTTTCTTGAATGCTGAATGGGAAATATAATTTTAAAGGATAAAGAATCATATTGTTCCAGGAGCTGACATTTTCCACTTATTAGGTTCTCTGGATATAAGGATCATTACTCACTTGCTACTATGAGTTACTTAGTAGCTACTGTACAGTGAACCTAATAAAAAAGGTACATGTGTCTTTACACAAGGAATGTAAGATTTAATGTAAAATTGTCATCTAGTGCAGTTTTTTGAAGACTGTGGGTGTTCAGGCCTCTCTTACTCTTTGTCTGTAGCAGCACTGCAGTAGCGTATATTCCACCGAGCCGCTGCTTTAACTGCCACGCAACATCAAGCCTCCTCGCTATTGTCGTCTCCACCAAAAGCAGAAATCATGCTCATGCTGAGTTAGGCGCATGTGTGGTGGGTGCAGCGCTGTGGGATGCTGCTTTCAGACGTGCAGCCTAATTGTGGCAATACCAGATTAGCAATGTTGAAGAAAAATGTTGTAGCAATTTAATACACCACTAGACTTGCAAAGATCTAAACCTATCACCTGGTTTCTTATAGCTAAGTATTCTAATGGCATTGATTCTCTCAGATATGCTATAAGTGGTGCTCCAAAGTGTTGTCCATGATGCATAGCCAGGTTGTTCATGATATTTCTATTTTCTTATAGTGATTTAGTGAAACTAAATATAATTATAATAATAATAATAATAATAATAATAATTATTATTATTATTATTATTATTAATAATAATAATAATAATAATAATAATAAATGATTATATTTATTTTAATAATTATCCAGTGAATGGTCAATGGAATTAAGTTGAGTTTAGTCAAATTCTCAATAATAATTAAAAAGAAAACAAGTACGCATATACAGTATATTATCTTAAAATATACAGTATACTTTAATGTAAGTGGAACAGTCAGAAATGTCTCCTATAAATAATGAAAATATTATTCTACATGCTTTAATAATTTGCCTATTATTTAAATTTGTTACAAGATTGTGGTGCATTATATAGGGACTGTGGACATGCGTAGAACTGAACTCATGTTCTGTAAAAGTAGTAGTCCTATATTAGTCCTAAACTCCTATTTTGGGTTTTAGAATAATGAAATTTGAGGTATATTTAGAATAGTGAAATTTCATCCATGAGATCCTCTTGTATTATAGGGCACAGGGTTCATCATAGACCAATAGTGTCTCATAACAGAGAAACATAACTCCAGGCTTTTTTCCAATTACATGTATTACTAGAGGCTCACAAGCACAGTGATTTTTCATAGGAGAAAATTAGTGTGTAAAAAAAGTGTTTTAGTGCCATGTGGAGGAAATAATCCATGACTTTGGGTTACTCTCAGACACTGTGATTTGCCAACAAAATAAAATATAATTTAAAATGAATGATGTTCATTCATATGTTTTATAATGTATTGATGAAAAAAAACACAGCTTTTTAACCTTTTAGAATTGTGGAACAAGATCCTGTTGTCCTGGGTTTTAATTATCACTCATGCTCTCTCTTACCAGCCTTGTCATTATTACAGAGAAACCAGAAAATGTACTGTAAGGCTCCCTGACCTGAAAACATTTAAAATAACCCTCTCTTTACCGAAATGTTGACTTGGTCTATATTAATATATTTTCTGTGTTAAATAACAGTATACTTTTGTCTGTGTGATGTAATACGCTGTGAATTACTTGTTACTACAGACACGATGAATTTATAAAAATGAGCGTGTTAATTATAAACCTGTGAAGAACAGCAGCGCCTTTAAAGGTGTTTAATCAGCACCTTATGACCAAGAAGATCTCAGAACACAAGCGCATGCTAGTATTACATACATTGCCTGGTCAAAACACATTTTAGATTCAAATTATTGGCCTGCATCAAGTAGACATTGGAATTTAATGATATTTCATTAAAAACTGATTTATGAATTACCTATTAGCTGCTTATTAACAAATGTATTTTTAAAACCTGAATGATATTGTTGAACTGTCATGGTTGTGGTAGAAGTGTGATCAGAACATTTTTTTATGAATAAAATCACTTAAATTTTTGTTCAATTGTAAAAATCAACAGCAGAAACTGAAGTTATGTTTACTACTAACAGTATTTCCACATGTTAGTAGTATAAATTAAATGTAATGGTTTAGGATTAATTATGTACAGGAAACAGAAATAAGTAGTTACCTTTAAGTCTTTTCGGTCCGAATCGTTCGTTCTTTTGTCACGTGATTCCCATAGACGCTATGCGGTGCAGTAGATTCAATAGAACGAATGACTCGGACCAGAAGATATGAGAGGTGAGCTGCTCATTCTGTTTATCATAAGATGTCCTCAGCTGCATTGTAATATTTTTATTACTGGAACTATAGCCAAAATGTGTGTGTGTATGTAGACGTGATGGGGGTCTGTTTATTGAAAATTTTACATTTTATTTTATTTCTGATCAAAAGAACGAAATGAACTAAATGACTTTTTGATGAACGAGATTCAAAGAACCGAGTCACTAAAATGAGTCAAACGTCCCATCACTAGTGAGGAGTGTGTCGGTAAAAAGGGAGGCGTATGAAGCAACGCACACTATACAAGCCTCTGGAGGCAGTGTTGTGATCTGAGGTTGCTTTGGTTGCTCAGGTCTAGGACCTGGTCATTCAGATCATCAGCTGACTTCACTTTATTGCACTTTATATATAAAGTCAGCTGATGAACTGAATGTACTGAATGACCAGGTTATCAGGTGGTTCTGGGTGGATGAGGAATCAGTTTCACACATAAAATGGTCACCACATTGCAAGGCATAATCAAAACTCAATGCGGTCGAGCGAGATATTAGTGCAATCTTTTTTTTCCAGTCGGGCAGTATAGTATTACACAAGTCAGTTTCTTACTCTGCTTAGGTGAACTTGTTCTGGTTTCTTCGATTTATTAAGGAATTTGGTGTAATAATGCTATATTCTATCATGTCAGGATTAGCAGAGCAAGAGCTTTCTTAAGATTCTGACAAACCATTGCAATCATTGTCTCAGCTGTATAAAATGCCCAATAACAGAATTGCTGCAGAGCTGTCAGATCACCTTATACCAGTGTACTGTTCCATGGCCAAAGTACACACGAAAGTGTACACACACACACACACACACACACACACACACACACACACACACACACACACACACACACACACACAGTTGGTATTGGCAACAAGAAAGGCAGCACAATAAGGTGCCTCGCTGAGAGAGAAAAAAAGAAAAGATGTGCAGCCAAATGGATCGGAGGAGAATTTGTAGAGTATGACTAAAACAAACAAGTAGACACAGGGAATACAGCAGATTACAGTTAGATGAAGTCATATTGAAGTGACTAGTTCAGCAAAGTGCACCGAGGCAAGGCTTGATACTGAAAAACTGCCAGGAAAATATATAATTTTGCTGAAATTAGAATAATTTGTTCCTTGGTTAGTACGCTTGAAAATACACAAATTGCACCCCAGTCAAACATAACCTTAAGACCACTGATAAGTGAAGTGAATAGCAATGAGTATGAGACACAGTAAGTTCCGAAGTTTCGAAATTCATGTGTTGGAAGCAGAAAAAATATGTAAACTTAAGCATTTAAAGGGACTTTGATAAGGACCAAATTGTAATAGCTAGATAACTGGTTAGGATCTACTAAGGTGGTTCAAGAAAGGCCAACCAGTGGATCAGTGACAAGGTCCTGGGAGCCAAATGCTCACTGGTCTTAATGGGGAGAAAAGGTTTTCGTGTCTGGTCCAATCTCACAAAGGATCAGAAAGTGCTGAAAAAGTTAACACAAGCTTATAATAGAAAGGTATCAGAACACTGTGCATTGTAGCGCGTTGCATGGAGCTGTAGCTGCTGACTGGTTTACATGCCCATGATGACTCCTGTCCATTGCAGAAAGCACCTACAATGGGCATGTGAGCATCAGACCTGGACCAGGGAGCAGTGGAAGAAATTGGCCTGGTCTGATGAATAACATTTCTTTTACATCATGTGGAGTGAGCTGGGGAAGAGATGGCACCAGGATGCAGTATGGAAAGAAAGCAAGGCTGGGGAGGCAGTGTGATACTTTGGGCTATGTTCTACTGAGAAACATTGGGGCCTGGCATTTATGTGGTTGTCACTTTGACACCATACCACCAACCTAAATGCTGCTGCCTACAGCATACAGCCCATGGCAGCAGTATTCCCAAATGGCGGTGTCTCTTTAAGCAGGACAATGTGACTGGCTACATTGCACCCCATGAATCAGACTTGTTTGTCCAGTGCATCACGTGAGTGCTCAATCGGATTGAGATTTGGGGAGTTTGGAGGCTGGGTCAGTGACCTTTGGCTCTTTGCCTATTGGTCCCCACGTGTTGTGGCTTTGGCGCACTGGGTGTTCTGATGTCTTTCTATTGTGTCCAGCACTTACTTTTTTCTGCAGTTGTACATTGGGTTTTCTGAGGGGTCATACCCGACAGGCTAGCCTTTAGCCGCCTTGAGCAATTGAAATTATGATGATTATAGTCACATTTGTACTGTACTATATGATTATTAGCCCATTTGTCCTAATTTCATGTTTAAAATAGTCTTCACTGGCAGAAAATATAGATAATTTAAATATAATTTTACGCATTCATTGCTAAAAATAAGCAAAAGCTACTGCCCGTTGAATAAGGAAAAAACAAAGTTTGAAACTCATTAGTAAAATGTCTAGATATAGGTTTCATTTGGTTTACTGTCATTTTGATAGTAAATACATAATAAAAATCACTATATTCAATATAGTTTTACTTGTTAACATGCCATTTTTGTAAAAATAAACAAGTTTGTAACAAATGTAACGTTTCTTTAAGGTTTCTCTGATAGACCCCTTCAACCTGAACACAATTAGGATTTCAGGATGAAGAAACATGAAATTAACATTATTGCCTTTGATGTATTTAAAAAAAAAAATTCTGACAAGCCGCAAAAGGTCAGCGGCATAAAAGTGGTTTGCTGCTGATTTTTGTTTGTACTCAGTGTCTGGCACATCTTGCTCCAAAAACAGTCAGCAAGTATTGATGGATTCCAGTTGTCCTGCTACCATTTTTTTCTTCTTCTGTTTTAGCAATGTCATGGTGACTGCACCTTGATTGTTGGGAAAGAATTCCAAGTGTAAATGCAGAAAATAAATCTTCAGTGACATAATGTATGTCATGGTTTTGTATGCTGTAAGAAGTTTGTCAAGCGGCTGAACATAGTTTGGTGCTCAGTAGTTTCCAAAAAAAAAGAGCAAAATCCTTTAATGATCTTCCATTAACTGATCTTCGAAACGCTTGTCATTGATGACGTATCTAATTTGTGGACAAAAGGAAATGGCTTCCCTAATCTAGACATCAGTCATTCAATTGTTTATCGCTTTCACAAAATTTTTAATCAGTCAGTGTTTTATGAGAATCGGAGACAAACATATATTTGAAGGGTTAGTCAACAAGTGGTTCATGTGCCATGTTTTTCTGTCCTGGCCATTGTTCTGATAGACCACTTTGTTCTAATGTAATGCAACTGGAAATGCAACTTCGCAACTTCGTCTTGGTATATCTGAGCTGCATTCCAAGCAGCAGTTGGTGTACTGGATGTTCAATGACAAAAGTTTAACCAACAAGTATTGAAGAGTGTCCAGTACATGGACATTGCATAACAAGGCAGTCTTGAGGCTTAACATCGATACCCAAACTATACCAGTTTCACAATTGTTATGCAACATGTTCTGCCTGCACATGCATGAGTCATCAATAATCAATTAACTTAAAATATAAGCAGAAATTACAAAAATAGACATCAATAAAACAGTATGTGATAGGGTAAATTGCAAGTTATTTTAACAGGGAAACGTTAAAGGATACATTAGGGGTGCTACAATCAGAATTGGTATTGGAGTTCAATAAGTGTTCTACTTATTGTGCAGTTTTGTTTATTTATTTAATATTTAACGCTGTAAACAACTATTCTAAACAGATATAATTATGATCTGAGAAAGTATCATAAATGTTCAACTTTTATTTATTGGAAGGCAACATATGAAATGTTCCATTCACTTATTTCATGTACATTATATAAACTGAAACTAATAGAATAGCCTATGCTTAACTAAAGAGCAAACATTTTCTGTTTCTTAACTAGCATCAAGAGGCTTTCTCACATGCCGAAATGCTACCCAACATGTGACTGTCCTACTATACTCATTAGTAATAACCAGAGGTGGAAAGTAATGAATTACATTTACTCGCATTACTGTAATTGAGTAGATTTTTTGTGTACTTCTACT
>JAQQZT010000005.1:19555751-19574792 GCA_030068275.1 Clarias platycephalus
TACTTCAGTAAAAGTTCACTAAAGTAACAGTACTTTTACTTAAGTACAAAATTTTATTACTCTTTCCACCTCTGGTAATAGCGCGCAGCACATAGAACAAGGCTGCGTCAGTGAATAACAAACCAAAATTCTGCAGCAAGCGTTTTAAATAGATAGATTAAATTAAATAGATCAGTCACTTAGATCAGTCATGTATTTGGCAAGTCATTCATGGCTACTCGTTAGTCGCTCACTGTCAGCCTGGATGCATGGAGTAGTAAACCAGGGCTGCCTCAGCCAAACCTGGGATACGGTCTTTATGTCTCTCTTCATTATTTTTCTTGTGATAATGGTTTAAGCCTTTTTCACTCTGCAGAATAAAGTTTTTTTTTAGTTTCTGAGGGTTTCTGCTATAGGTGGTTGAGTGAGGGTCAACTTAGAAGATTTAGTTGCTTCTGCCTTTGCAGATTACTTTTCATATTCAAACTGCTCACAATGCGTTGTTCTTAACCGGTGAATAAGGTTTGTTGTCTTAAAGCTTTTGGCAAACATTCTACCATTCTGTTAATTCTAGAATATACTTTGCACAGCAAATTTGCCATCTTTTAAAGAGACATGATAATTTGTCCGACTAGTGATGGTTTTTGATGAGGTTGTCAACTCATGTTTTTTCTGTCATCACTATAATATCAATTTATGTTGCCAAGTTTCCTGTTCTCTTGCAGTGAGATCCCGAAGGTGTCATTGTGTCCCCCAGACAGTGAAGATGCAGAGTCTCCAACGAATGAAGTCTCCATAGAGGGGGACCACATAAACCATCTGTTCACCCCACCTTCCTCCTCTCAACTGTACGACCAAGTGTTGCAGAGTCATGCGTACCAGTCACCTCGCATCAAGAGATGCCAGTGCTGTGACCACCAGCAGCCAATCACAGACAACATCTGTATGAATCAAACAAATGTGTCTTCTCATTCAGACTACACGTGCAATGCTGTCAAGACAGTCCACAGATGCAGCCCCTTCCACCAGCCCATATGTCACAACACAATGCAGTGTCCCTGGCTGCAAGGATCACATGACGGCAATAACTACAAGCCTGTTCAGCGTCATGTGGTGACAGTCAGGTAGAACCCTTTGTCAGACGTTTTTCTGACTGCTATAAATGCACAAATTCGAAATGAAGTGTAAATAATAAATGCTGTTTCTTTTATAGGACTGAGAGACTCCACCGGATTCCAAAAAAGTAGGTTAACATAGTGTGTTAATGTGGCTTGTAACGTATTGTTCCATTAACAAAAATTGTTCAAGAAATTATTGAACTATAGGTTACCCTAACTTCTAATACAGTCATTTGTTAACTGTAATTGTTTTTGGCAGCTACTCCCAAGTCATAGTGGAATACCCAATGACAGTTCTCATCTCATGTGCAGTAGTTCTACTTGCCTTCTCCGTAGCAGGGATTTTGATTGGTCCCCTGCCAGACTTTTCTGATCCTTTAGAAGTAAGTACCTTTGCATCTATTGTGCAAAATTTCTACAGAATGAAGCCCTTAGTTATAGCACTTCATGTCCCTGTATTAAAAACACATGACTTGTAGTGTTCGCCAACATGTGTTGTATTCAAAATCACATTCAGAATTTTAAATTGACCCAGGAGCATGACCTGCAAGTTTGCCTTGTAGAAACAATCCATCTCATCATTTTCTTACAGGGATTTGAGCCTCGTGGAACAGACATCGGGATTAGATTGGCAGCATGGGCAAAGTTGCAGGAGAGTACTGGGCCTGGGAAAGCACTGTCTATGATATCGCAGACGTTTGTTGATCAAAGTATAGGAAGGTACCACAATTAAGTAGATGAGCTGCTTTTCATGTACATTCAAATCTACTTTATTACAAAAACAGTAGATCTGCTCATTCATGCAGTTATCTGATCAATTAGTCATGTGGCAGCAGTGCGATGAATAAAATCATGCAAATAAAAAGAACGGGTTTAATATCTTGTACAGTCTGTAATGGTTTTCTGCATTTTCATCTTGATTGTAGAGTGGCTATTGGAGTTACTGTTTTATTCGAACCAGTCTGGCCCTTCTTAACTAACCAGTCATTTCTGCTAGGAGAATATTTGCATACTGGATTTTTGGATCATTCTGTACAAATTGAACACTATTGTGCTGGAAAATCTAGTTTCTGAAATACTGAAAATATCCTGTCTGGTACCAAAAACCAAATCCACGGTGCTGACATATTTTTTCCCCTTTCTAATATTTGATATGAATGTTAACTGAAGATCTTGGCTTGTATCTGCAAGAGCTTTGCTACTGCAAAAATGACCAACTGATTGGATAATTGCATGAATGGACAGATTTACATGTGTTTTTAATAAAATGGAAGTAAAAGAAAAGCTCATATTATACATGTTCAATAAAATGTATTATATAAAATTCTTTGATTATTATTCATGGTGATTCCAGAGAGGTCAGCAGTAAAACCCAGCAGCACTTACATCGTTCAAGGAGGATGCTACATACAGACACTACTGAGAATGCCTATTTTTGCAATGATCCAGGTGAGGTAAAAGAAAAAAAACTTGTTTTGGTAATCTGCCACTGTCAATTAAATATGTATAAGATATATAATAAAATATGCTGTTGTCCATCTTTGACCTGTGCTCCTGCAGGAGATCGTTATGCCCAGCTGGTATTCCGCTCAGAAAATTCTGAAAGTCTCTGGAGTCTGAAGGCAATCTATTCCATGTGTGAGATGGAGCAGACTCAGGTAACTCAAATATATTTGCAGGAAATTAAATGTTTGGTACAAATTTATTTAAAGGTGCACATTTTACTTTTCAAACTTACTGAAGAAACATTACATTAAAGATGTCATGTCATCTTTAAAATTTTCAGATACGCTCAGACTCTCACTTCAAAGAACTCTGCCAGGTCAAATCAGGGGCATTTGGCACCAAGGGTACGGGAGAGTGCTGTCCAAGCTGGTCCCTGGGGAACTTCCTGTCTCTCCTCAATAATGTCTCCTCATGCTTCAGTCTTACAGCTCAGCAGGTGTCAGACAGTTTAGGCTTGCTCAGATACTGCGCCCCTTACTACCATGATGGAAGCCTTGTCTCATCGTGTGCGGAAAGAAGCAAATATGGCTCCTGTGCATCTGTCCCACATCCCTGCAAGCACTCCAGCATCATCTATCAAATTCTACATTACCTGGTGGATAAGGACTTCCTAGGGCCGCAGACTGTTGAGTACCAGGTTCCATCTCTAAAATATAGTGTCCTGTTTCTACCAATGACGAAAGGAAATGCATTAATGGAGATTTATCTTCAACATCTGGAAGGTCGTGAGCTAACGTATAACAATACTACAATAACAGGGATGGACTTGGGGATTAAGCAAACGCTTTTCAAATATTACCTCTCAAGAGACTTGGTCTACCCTATTCTCACAGTTCTTGCACTGCTACTTACAATGGCCTTGTATCTTAAATCATTCCTTTTATCGGCTATGTCATTGGTTGCGGTCACATTATCACTTTTGACATCTTATTTTTTCTACAAAGTTGTATTTGGCCTATTGTTTTTTCCGCTTCTGAACCTCATGGCAGTTCTCGTCCTTTTTGGAAGTTGTTCAAATCAAGCCTTCACCTTTAACGACTTTTGGAAGTCACAACTGAGCCATAATCCTCCAGTTGCACTAGAAAAGAGAATCCACCGCGTCTTGCAGGAAATAGGGTACTTGATCTTGGTGTCTGGATTGACATCCAGCATTACATTCTACTCAGGCTACATAAGTAGCATTACAGTGGTGAGGTGTTTTGCAGTCTATCTTGGTAGTGCGTCTTTAATCAACACACTTTTTGCACTTGTTTGGCTCCCCTGTTCTATTGTTCTGCAAGAGCGACATGCTGCAGGGGCTTCCACCTCTGCTGCTAAGCCATCATGGAAGCCATGTTGCTCAAAAAATCCTGGGGGGTTTTGGGACACAAGTTCAAGGAAGCGGTGCCTTTTCACAATGGGACAGAAATTTCGGGGTCTAAAACGTGGAATCTCAGACACATCAAATCTAATTTTCCTAAAAGTCCTGCCCTGTGGTGTGGTAAAATTTCGATACATATGGATCTGCTGGTTTGCAGCACTTGCTGCCGGAGGAATTTACATTGCATGTGTAGACCCTGGCATGAAACTCCCATCGTCAGATAGTCGAGCAACTCAGCTGTTTCGCTCCAGTCATCCATTTGAAAGATATGATGCAGAATACCGCCACCAATTCATGTTTGAGAGAATGAAACAAGGAGAGGATGAGCCTATGACTATGACTTTAATCTGGGGTGTCACCCCGGCCAATGATGGGGCTCAGTTCAATCCAAGAAGCAATGGCTCCTTTACCATGGATCCAGAATTCAGTATAAGCAGTTCTGAAGCTCAAGTGTGGTTGCGAAAGCTATGTGGAAAAATTAGAAACCAGAGTTTTTATTCTTCACCACCAGCAGATAAAGAAGCAATAGAAGACAATACATGTTTTGTGGAAGACCTTATTCACTGGGTTTCTATTCGCCGTTGTTCTGAAAGTGAAGATGCATTTACCTACTGCTGCAACAATATTACGTTCCCCTACCCAGCCAGTGTTTTCGAGAGGTGTCTCAAAATGATGGTGGAAGAACAGACAAAAACACGCTCACCAAGAAACGCAGGTCTGCGTTTTGATTCACAAAATCGAATTGCTGCCCTGGTTGTGGTATTCAAGACATCGCAGCTTTACAGCTTTAATTTCAACAAAACTTCAAATTTCTATAAACAAATCACGTCTTGGTTCAATAACGAGATTTCTAGTGCTCCCCTTGGACTGCAGAAAGGGTGGTTCGTGAGCCAGTTATTGCTGTTTGACCTCCAGCAATGTCTGAGCTCAGAGACATTAGTAGTGGCAGGCTTTTCCGTAGCTCTTACATTTGCATCGCTTCTGCTCACCACTTGGAATATACCATTAAGCATTTATGTGACATTTGCTGTTGGGGGGAGCGTTTTTGTTACTGTTGGCCTGCTTGTGCTTTTAGAATGGCAGTTAAATAGCGTGGAAGCACTGTTCATTTCGGCAGCTGCAGGCCTCTCTGTTGACTTTGTAGTCAATTACTGCATTTCCTACTGCCTGGCCCCAAGCACCGACAGATTGGGTAGGGTTGCATATTCTCTGAAAAAAATGGGTTGTCCAGTAGCCACAGGTGCAGGAGCATACTTCTGTGTTGGGATTATAATGCTACCAGCAACAGCACTGCTTTTCAGGAAACTTGGGATATTTCTCCTTCTCGTGAAGTGTGTAGCATGTGGTTTTGCCACTTTTTTCTTTCAGTCACTGTGTTGCTTCTTTGGTCCTGAGAAGAACTGCGGGAAACTAATCATACCATGTGCAAAAGAGACAGCCACAGAAAATTTACCACCTTCCTGTTCAGGTGCTGAAGCAGGAAACAACAATCCATCAGCTAACGGGACGTTCAGCTGCGGTACTGGAACGGGATCACAAGGGAGAAGAAATTGTAATAAAGAAGGAGGTGGAGCACTCTTGTGCCCCGACCAGCACCGCCACAGGCAACAGCATACAAGGTTAGGGAGGGAGCCAGAGCAGTATGAGCTACAACCCCTTGCATGTCATTTAAGTGACAGCTTTGAAAACAGCACTTGCACTAGCAAGCTGTCTAACAGACCTTCTGTTCTTTCAGATGACATTGAGTTCTGTGGTCTCAGTCCAAAGCGATATTACGACAGGATTAGCACTGAATCTGTGAGTGAGGAAATATGCAGCAGGCACCTCAAGGGTTGTAACACTCCCCAAGCTGTCCAGACCTCATCTCCTTACAAAGAAAGTAAAACACGACCTGTAGTAGTTCCTCCACGTGATCCAGCAAAAGAAAAGCATTTGTGCCAGAAATGCCATAGCGGACCTGGTAATAAACTATGGAACGTCTCCTTGTCGTCCTCTAGCTTGGAAGATATCACAGTCACAGAGACCACAAATGAGACTAATAAAAGGTCACTCTCTATGGATGGAGCCTATAGATGTCATGCACATAAAAGACTGCTGTCTTGTCAGTCTCAGAGTTCCTTCGAGGGGCTTGAAGATTCCAATGAAACTTGTTTGAGTGACATTGAACCAGCAGTCTCTATCGCTCCACCAACTGTGACTGAAAGAGAGCTGCGACCAGGTCACCTCAACGGCAAGAGAGACACTTTGCGCCTGTCTCTAAGAGAAACAGTTTACGACCCTGGCTCTCCTGGGTCCGGGAGGGGACGGACCAGTCAAAGTGATCTGCCTGTAATATTACCAAACAGTCAACCGGATTTACCTGATGTTTGGATCAAGAGGGATGGAAAGGGTGAGGATAACAGTTGATTAAATGAATCAAACAGATTAATAAATAGACCTTATTGTATGCTCTTACTTTTACCACCATGTTAAACCATAAAATTGCGGTGGTCTTTTTGTACAGTGCATATGACAATTTTATTATTCATCATCATTCTATCTGTAAATGCTTACTAAAACAAGAGATGTAAATCCACAATTATATCGGTCCCATTGTATCTCGAGTCTTTTTGAACTGAACTAATTTCACACTGCAAACTTGATTTTTCTTTTACTCAAAAAATGATGGACTGATGCAACTGCATGTAACAGATACTACAAAGATGTGTAAGAAGTCTGACCCCAATGGCCTTGGGTTGCTATTTGGGTTATTATTATTTATTTACTGAAACCATACTTCCTCTTTTAAGTCTTCTAGGTATAAGGAACATGTATAAATAAATCTTGAAATGTACATGACCTTATTTAATTTGGCACTATCTAAGAGGAAAATGCAGAGATTTTAATCACACTAATTGCGTGTAGGACATCACTATTGTATTGTATACTGTATGTATTGTCTAGATACTAGAATTGTCTGCGAGTCATTTATACCAGGCATAACTTGATTTGCCTCCAAGTGCACCTGCCTTTAATGAATCAGTAATGTGGTTTCACATGCGGTGGAGGAAGTGTGGGAACTGGCTGCAATTAAATCTGGAGAAAATTAGATTCATACATAATACTAAACAAAATGCAAGCAGCAATTTTGAGTTCCCAGTACGCTCTGAGAGTGAAGGAGTTAAGTCAGTCTTTCAATACAGATTTATGTCTTTGATTAAATGTGTTTAATATTTCCTTAATTTAATTTCCTGTTTTGTCTGGGGCGCTTGTGAGTGGGCATGTATAGAGAGGTTTTTGTTGTTCAGACCTCCACTAAGCTAAAAGCCAACCAAGTAAATTTACATTCAAGTAAGCCATTAAAAGTAAGTTATTTTTGGTTTTACATCCTAAAGAAAGACGCTGTATGAAATGTTTTTCTAATGCGTTGTGCTTAGAATTTAGATATCAGGCTTTCAATGTAATATTTTAAATAGAGTGATAATGACTAAACATATCAATTGACAAATTAATAAAGCCATACATTTTTTAATTGACTAAGAAAAAAATCTGTTATGTATTTTTATTGGTTTAATAATAAAAAATAAATGAAATATTACTTGCTTATTAGCCAAGAAATTTGTTCATTACACATTTCGTACAAATATGCTACTATGAAACATTCCAAAGCTAATGAGCCTGATCGCCAGTCCTGTATCCACCTTTCATAAAATAAAAACTATGTAAAAAGTTCTATTTGGCTTTTATCAGGATAGTTTACATGCTTTATGTGAACATAGTCACCGTGTACTAACAGGGCAATCTCTGCCTTTCTCTCAGAAGCCTGGAGTCTGATGATGTGAGGATGTAAAACCTGTGCAAAAATGAAATACAGCTTCGGGGAAAAAATAAGAGACCATTGTAATTTACTCCAGAAAACGTCTGGAATGTCATGAAGAGGAAGATGCATGGTAACGAACCATCAAGCAAAGCTGAGCTGTTTGCTTTTTTGCAAAAGTTTCCCCAACAGCACTGTGAAAATCTGGTGGAGAGCATGGCAAAACGCATGAAAGCTGGAATTGCAAACCGGGATTATACCACCAAATACTAATTTCTAAATGTTATTTAGCCAAAGCATTAACACAATTTGTTTACAAATTATTTGCATTTTGTTTTACTTGAGTCATTAAAGCTCTGCAAATACTGCATGACCTTGGGTTACTTTGATGTGCTGTGATGTCATTTCATTTAAATATACACTCTAAATAACAAGTTATGTTTTTGAAGAAAAAGAAACAAACTGATTAATTTGCAGTGGTCTCTTTTTTTTTTTTACAGAGCTGTATGTAGATTGGATAATCTACTGTGGTGACCTAGAACGGAAGCAGCCGAGTTAAAAAAGTTGGAATAGCTGTGGAGATGCAAACTAGTGCTTAGAACTGTGCAAAGGTTTACTCATTTCTTCATATTAAACTAAATTATGCAGGGTAAGTTAAAGAAATAAAAACAAATGTAACTCTGGCAGGCTGTAAAGCGCCTAAAGATATAATTTAAAAATGGTTATATATACAGTGGAACCTCGGATTGCGAGTAACACGAACAAAGATTTTTAATAAATTTTGACTTGAAAAACGAATAAGGGGAGGATCTGATTCCTCCTCTCCTCTTGCTTTAGCTTTACACACAAACAGCGTCTGCGCGCATAAACAGAAACACTTATCTGTCGGGATTTATTTTAACTTTTTTTAAAAGGTAAAGTGTGGGTTAATTTGTTTTTACTTTATATTTTGCAATGGGGGGGGGGGTGGGCTGTGGAACAAAGAAACGAATAATTTGAGTTTCCGCTATTTCTTATGGGGAAATTCACTTTAATTTACGAGTGTTTTGAAATACGAGCCTGCTTCTGGAATAAATTATGTTCGTAATCCAAGGTTCTACTGTACATACAGCAACCTTATTTCCCCTCTCATCTGTTCCGACCACTTAGCATTTAGTATCACCAGTATGCTAATCACCAGCCTGATAACGTGTTATCTGCACATGTTTCTCATTGGTTAATGCCTTAAGTTACATGTTTTTTTTAAGGCATGCACGAATTATAGTTCAATGTTTGGCTCAACAGACAAAACACATTCCTGTTCAGGAAGCCTGAAGAACTTTTGCTCAAGCATACGTTAAAGAAAAATACAAGAAAGTCTGAATCTTTGGATGTAAATATGAAGAAATGATGGGTTTTTGCACAGTACTGAACTTCTTAGCTTTAAATTTATTAGATATTTTGAGGGTAGGAAACCAATATTCCAATTATAAATGAACTAAAAACTGAAAGTAGCTTGAACATAGAGCTTGCACGATTTGATACAAAAATCACATTGTGATTATTTAGACTCGGACAAAGTGATAGGTAATTGTTAAATGTACCTTTTGCTATTTAATTGTATTTATCGAGGCTAATGGCACAAATGATACTGTGTCTAAAGTCATAGCATCTCAAAAGTTATTGAAATGTTTTTACATTTAAATTATTATTAAAATTATTGATAAGCCCTACATGAATTCCTAACTATGGGTATATTGCAGCCTTTTGTGATTAAATAATTGCACTGGTCATTGTTATGATTTTAATTTTATTCGGTTAACTGCGCAGCTCCATTTGAACATTAGCATAGCACTCTGAAAATTAAACCATTTATGGTATCAGTTACTTTAACCGGCATAATGATCTCCTGTGTTTCTTATAACAATGACAGAATATAAACTTTTCAATTTGACTTTTCCCCCTCAGAATTTAATACCTACTAATTTACTAGCTGTTATTTTCAGTTCCACACAGTGAAGTCTTGTCTTTATATGCCAGTACTTGTTGGGATGGTGTACAGTTATTAGTATTGTACTAACATTAGTAAACGACTGAATCACTATGGAATGAATAAAAAGCCATTTAATGATAATTAAAAATCCCTTTTAATCAATTAATTAAAATTCTTTGCCATATTTGTGCCATTAGCCAGGCTGGTCAATTGATTAAGCATTGACACACTGAAGTGGATTACTAATGGCAGCATTGTTTAATAGCCTTTTAAATAAACTGAGGCCAGTGTTTTATTAGTATGCCAGCAACCCGAAATGTCTGGAATGCTGTCATACTTTTTAAGTGTACAAAGTGCCAAATGTAAAAAGTAATAATTACTGTACGTTATTTACAAAGTGATGTCAAGTTTAAGAAACACGTTGTTATAACAGTTTTTATGTTGATATGTGATGTCAGATTTAAAGAATTAAAAAAGAATATTATGTAAATGTTACTGAGAAAGTTGATTCAGTCGAATCAAAACGTTTATATTTTACTGAGACATGACCCGAATCACAGAATAAACAGAGAATACAAGTGTCTCAATAACATCATATGGTGGTGTCTCTTTTTCCATAGATTGCTCACTCAGCTTTTCGAACCATTACATCATTTTTACATTTTAAATGAAAGCTGTTTTATTTAAAATGAAAATTTAACAAATGTTTGATCACATATTTCATTTAAAATGAAAATCCAATTATCAGCCATTTTTCCATTCACTTTTTCTTGAACAAACTAAATATTTTAAAGATAAAATAGTGAAAAATTATTTCACTCCTGTAACCAGTCTTCTTTAGCCCAGTCAGGCAATTGTGTGCAGTACTCAAAGTCAGGCCCCTTGTAGCGTAATGCATGCAGGTACATGATCAACTCCTTTTCTGTAGGGTCAGGTCGAACAATTTTACACTCCGAACATAAATTATCTCTGACTACGTTAGTCAGGTTCACAGTTCCGGATAATTCCTTAGAATGAGAACAGCTCTCATTTGCCTGTGTACTATTCGTTTCTGCTTCCTTGTCATTTAAAGTTGTAATTAATTCATCACATGACGTTTTTGCATGTTCATTCCTGACCGTCAGGGCATTGTTAACCACATCGCCTCCACCAGTGCCCGTGTTAGGCTCGCCCTTTCCAGACAACACTTCATCAGAGATATCCAACAGGTGCAAACTTTCCTTGGAACGGTGCTCCTCGATAAGAGCGTCCAGCAGCTCCTCATCATTTTTACCCACCAGGCCTCCCTTGCCTCTGTTTGGTCCCCAGGCAGAAGAGCCGTAAATAGGGTCACTGAGAATGGGGAAGCCCAGATACTGGAGATGGACGCGGATCTGGTGTGTACGTCCTGTGAGTGGAAGACAGCGCACCACGCTAGAGCGACCATTATAGCTGAGTTTCTGGAAAACTGTGCGGGAGTCTTTGCCTTTGGGATCCACTCTGCAGACACCCACTTTGAATGAGACTACAAGAATTGGTTCTTCACACACAATCTCACCATCAGGAAACTCCCCATCCACACGACAAACATACTCCTTCTCCAACTGTACAAAGCAAAGGGAAAGGTATAAAAACACACATGCCTACTCAGAGACAATGTACGTATATACAACTGAATTAGCAGAATGTTGCAGGTCCTCTATAATCCTACTGGTGGTGCACTCTAAACTATTCACACACTGACAGACAGCACAGCATCCTGTCATACAAGTAAATTATTTGTGAAGCTTGTTTAGAATTGTAACATTGTCTGTGAAAAAAATTAAACAACAAATCTGGATATTTTTTAAATTGTGATACTTATAGAATCGCAATATAAATCGAATCGACACCTAGGCATCGTGCTAATATAGTATCGGGTAGTCGCTGGTGATCTGGTGACTAATATTTTTCAAAAAACAAACAAACAAAAAAATGTGACCCTGACCAAGATAAAATAGTTACTGAAAAATGAATATGAATGAATGCTGTAAAAAGCATAACACAAGCACCACCCACTCTCAGGGTAAAGCAGTTTATTATTATTTTTTACAAAAATCTCATCTGACTGGCATGCTTATGCCCGCATCAAAGCAAGAACCGGCCGTTCAGGCATTTTCCCTTGGTCCTGTGAGAACATTCAATACTTAGCTATAGAGCTATAATATTGACATGCCAAAAAGAATCATCATATAACTGGCCTTCATCAAGCTAATGTTTATGAACTCCAAGCGCATTATGAGAATGCTGATCACTCAACATTACAAAAGAAATCTTCAAAGATCGTTGGATACTAGTTGAAGTGACATTGTTAAAAAAAAAGTTAAATAAAATAAATAAATAAAATAATCATTAAAAAAAATCAAAAGTAAAAATCACAGCTATGTTTAACAGTGAAAGTAAGATCATTGCTCCACACACACAGCCACAGTACCCCAAGAAATTGGGACTAAATAACCGTGTGGCCATAAGAGAACCAATTGTTAGTGAGACTAATTGGGGAATTAAAAACATTTATTTGTTAGGGAGCATATAGATTTGACTTCCTGAAGGGAAGCGCAGCGACAATGGCGTGTGACAATAAGACAGCTGATGACCTGAAAGTACCGAATGACCAGGTTATCACATCAATGGATGTATGCTTCCCTGATGACAGAATTATTCCAGAGCTCAAATAGTTTCTGGTCGCATGAGTAATCATCTTAACACATGAACTGGCCATGATTGCACAGTATAATCAAACCAAATGGTAGGCAAATGAAAAATGTGTGAGCGCAATGTTTTTTGGCCATGCAAAATCAGATTGTTCATTATATCTAATTTGCTAACATAATGCAAAGTTTATTGGAAAGTAACCTGCAAGCTCAACCTGTTTAGCTAAGAATTACTTTCAATCCTAATACCACAGACAAACTATGAATTTGGGATATGTAATATACTGATTTCCAACTTGTAAGGTGTATGTAGCTGTCTTTTTGTTTCAATATCTTTTGTAAGGTGATGTAAAAGTAAAGCTAGTTTTAAGGTTTCTTCTAGTGATGATCATTACATCACTACAGCTGTTGTACAAATCTGCTGCTCCAGTGTGTTTAGATCTTTTTGTCAGATGTTTCTATGGTATACTGAAGTATAATTACAAGCATTTCTCAAGAGTCCGAGGCTTTTATTTAGACGTTGCTGTTTTTTTCGCTCTTACTTTTTAAGGCTTAGTGTCCTTCTGTCCAAACTAATTTTCATTTGAATGATAGAAAATAAAATAGCACCGTCTAGTCAAACTTTAATGCAAATCACATTTTTGCTTCAGGACCTCCTCCTCTTTGGATTTTTTCCCCCCACCTTTAACATAATTATAATTATAATAATGCGGCATACATTTTTGGAAGTACATATTTACCGTCAGTGGCAATTTTCCTATCTTTTGATGATGAGCATCTTGCAAAAGATTCACATGGCGATGTACTAGACTAAACATAGTGGCTCACAACATGGTCTAACTTAGACATCCCAAATAACCATACACAAGTACACTTTCGTATTAAATCATCTGAATGCGCAAGAACAGAATTGTGGCTTATTTACTCTAACTCATATACAGAGCACTCAGAATCGGTCATTTGTTTGGAATGAAAACTCAAACCCAAGTTCAAATGGCCATATGTCAGAGAGGTGGTGTATGCTTCACCTGTCGATCCCGAACCATCTGGTCAAGTTTCTTGGACGTCTCCAAAGTGCGAGCAAACAGAAGGATGCCTGAGGTGAGGCGGTCAAGGCGATGCACAGTGTGAAGACCACACAGACCTCTCTCTTTCCCCAGAATGAAGATGACGGTGTTGTGGCGATAGCGGCCACACGGATGTACAGGCAGCGAGGCAGGCTTATCGACCACCACCACTTCACCATCATCCACTAAGACCTGCAGGGGCTGGCCATTCACGGGGGGTTCATGCCGATGCACAGTGTTCCTCATGAAGTCATTATTCTGGGGAGGACAAAAACAAAGTAAAGCTAGTTTTAAGGTTTCTTCTAGTGATGATCATTACATCACTACAGCTGTTGTACAAATCTGCTGCTCCAGTGTGTTTAGATCTTTTTGTCAGATGTTTCTATGGTATACTGAAGTATAATTACAAGCATTTCTCAAGAGTCCGAGGCTTTTATTTAGACGTTGCTCTCTGAGAATGTATTGTACCATTCTTAATTCATGGCTGTGTTCTTAGGCAAAATTTTGAGTGAGCCCAATCGCTCGGCTGAGAAGCAGCCTCACACATGAATGGTCTCAGGATGCTTTACTGCTGGCATGACACAGGACTGATGGTAGTTAGAGCTACTGCTCCCAACAATCCAAGAACAGTGTGGTGACAGTCTTCTCTAGCATCATGGAGCACCTTGCCATGAGGGAAAAGTGATAAGCAAGTGGCTCAGGGAACAAAACTTTGTGTGTGTGTGTTTTTTTTTTTTATAGCACCAATTTTGGGTCCATGGTCCGGTAACTGGGTTGTGGTCAATCCTCAAGCGATGGCTAGACAAACAAAAATTCTGTCAAACTCCAGCAACCAGTCAGGATGTGGCCCAGAAGTTGACTGACAGCATGCCAGGGTGAATTGCAGAGATCTTGAAAAAGAAGGGTTAACACTGCAAATATTGACCCTTGGATACTTATGAAATGCTTGTAATTATACTTCAGTACAAAAGGCCTCACAGCACTGAAGCAGCAGACGTTTTGTGTCATTCTCAAAACTTTTGGCCACGGCTGTACATCATATTTCTCACCTTCAGAGTTATATTTAGGTCGTCCACAGGTATTTCATTCAGATGAATCCGTCCTTCTTTAATTGCTTTCCTGTAGTAGTCCAGAGGCTCTGCACGAAATTCACTGCTGAAGACTTCTAACAGGGTTTTCCCGACCCAGCGTCCCTTGCAGTAGGTCTTAAAATCGAAATAATAAGGATGCACTTTTCGGAGTCCTCCTTCAAAATAATACGAGGTTTCTGCGAAGTGTTCTTCGTTGAAACTGACCCCGGGGTTGCGCTTTTGCGGCGGAGGAACATATCTGTCCCCAGGTTTCATCTGCTTACTTCTTTTTCGTTTCTTACCCCGTTTGTGTGTCTCATGTTCTTCGGAATCTTCGCTTTTCCTTTTCTTGCTGCTTTCCTGGACTTCATTGCTCTCGCTCAGTTCTGGCACCTTTGCTATTTCTGCAGTGTTTATTAACTCTTTGGTCTCCATGACGCTGAACTTTGCTCGGAAAACACTCGGTGCGGTGTGAAAAGCTCTCCGGTTCTGTTTACATTTCGTTATATTGCTATATATTTCATCACCCGTCGAAGAAACGACACCGGACACACTTCTGTTTCTAAACCTTTGTACGCGTATTAACACAGACACACCGTTTGCGCAGACACGCCGTGCTGACATGCCCTCACGCGCGCGTTCTGTCGCACACTGATGACATCACAAGCAACCTTGCAGCGATGCACGATTGTCTAGTTTCTGCAATTCATCTACTCAGACAAAAGCTAACCGCATAAGCTTGTTTATTAACAAATAAATTACATAAATGTATGCTTTGAGTACAGTTGTGCAAATTTACACATTGGAGTAATTACGCTTTAATTAATAATAATAATGCTTTAATTAATTCTTGTCATTGCTTTGACTTCAGTTAGAAAATATATTCACATAATGTTTTACAAACCAGGGGTTATAAGCAATAAAAACCTATACATTATTTTCCTTTTTTTTCCTTAAAGAAAATATTATAACCCATATTTAGAAATGAGGTGGGACAGACAGCAATTAAATATCACACTGATCAGCCATAACATTATGACCACATACCCAATACTGAGTAGGTCCTCTTTTGCCACCATAACAGTGATACACTGTGTCTTCTAGCACTTTTCTATCGCAACCAGCATTAACCTTTTCCTCAAGTTGATCTACAGTAGCTCTTTTACAGGTTCGGACTACACGGGCCAGCCTTCATTCCCCCATGTACATCAGTAGGTCCTGGCTGCCCATGACCATGTTGCCAGTTCACCGGTTTTCCTCCCTGTGGATTACTTTTGGTAGGTCCTGACCACTGCAGACTGTGCATCAGTGGCCAAGACTCACTGATGCACAAGGGGAGTAAAGGTTGAAGTATGTAGTGCAATCCAACAGAAGAGTTACTGTAGCTCAAATTGAGGAAAAGGTTAATGCTGGGTCCAGTAGAAGGGGTGTCAGAACACACAGATCATTACTAATTTGGTGGCAAGGCCAGTCAATATTATGTGGGTGGTCATAATATTATGGCTGATCAGTGTACTGTATATCTCTGACATCCAGTGATTGCTGAACTTAGGGTTGAACTGATGGCTTGTTTTAGTCATTATAGTATAAGAGGACTGGAGAGGATGAATAGAGCTGGCAGGTACAGTGGGAATGTACTCCACGGGCTGAAGCAAGTGACTTGGCTTGGGCCTAAGTGTTCTCTGCACTGCAACACCAAAACCACCTCCTGCAGGAGTAACCAGACTGCAGTCAGAGCTCAATGCTGGGGACAGAAACAGAGCAACATTCAGAGCAACACGAGTACAGGAGGCTATGTTGTAAAATACTTGGAATGATCCATATGTGAATTAGTTTTAAACATTATTTATATCATCATTAGTCAATATTTAATAACTAATTCTATGGCCACTATGATACACTATGTTTTTCACCAAAAGGATGTGGACACCTGGGCATCACACATATGTGGGTCTTCTCCAAACTCTTGCCATGAAGTTGGAAGTTCACAATTGTCTAAAATGTCTTTGTATCCTGTAGTATTGCAATTTCCCTTTACTGGAATTAAGAGGGCCAGACATGACAATGCCCAAAAACTGGTGTGCACAAAGCTCAGACCTTAATCTCAACCCTACTGAATACCCTTGGGATAACTGAATCATCTAACTTGGGCCTTGTAAATGCTAATGGGTAAGAAATATGCAATAGGACTTTCAAAAAGCACATGTGATTGTTATGTTCAGGTGTCTGCACACCTTTTTTGACCATACAGTGTACTGGTTACAGAAAAAAAAAATACTGATCAGCCATAACATTAAAATGATTTATATTAAAACCAAATAGGCTTTAGGTTCCTCTTAGGCCACCAGGGCAGCACTGGGCCCTCAGGGAGTGGATCCATGGGACCGCTGGGGATACTGGGCCAGCTTTAACTTCTTTTAAACGCGGTTTGTTCACCAGGGACAATCTGCTAATTTTGATTCATGCACACTCACATTCCATACAGACAAATAATTCTTTTGATTGTGTAAAGCTGCTTTGCGACAATGACAATTGTTAAAAGCGCTATACAAATAAAATTGAATTGAATTTTAACAGCTTGTTCATTGGTTTTGGTGTGGGACCAGAACAGACAGGCTGCCCAGGACGTAGATGAAAGTTTTGTGTCCATAAGGCTCTCACAAGTTTACTGGTATAAAATTAACTAGGAGTCAAGGGTTAAAGATAACTTGTCTTAAAACGACTCCAATTATTCCACTACAGCATTGTTATTTCAGAGGTAAAATATTAAGTTATCCCAGTAAAAAGATTATTAGCTTATCTTTTTTTAATTAATATCTACTGGTGGAGGTTTTTGTTTGCATTGAGCAAGTAGCTTATTAGTAGCTTTTTTTTAAAGTAAATGTTAAATCCGGTACATGACTATTCATAACATCACTTTTAATCACCATTTAGATTTTCGCGCATAACACTGCTCTCTCAATTTGGCTATTTTACATATTCTAACCTTGGACTGCTGAGGATATGTTTACTTCATAAACCTGTGTTTTATCACACAGTGGTGCTTAACATTATTGGTTTTTATTAGCACCACGGTTTCAGTATAAACAACATACATTGATCTGTCTATTTATATTTAAAGGTTCAGTTTTAATAGTGTACTTGCCTTTTTTTGGGAGTAAGTCATGCAGTGTCACATCATTTACGTTTCGTGAAGATTTAGATGTTTTGTAGGTGCATTACTGTTGTTTCTGTGTCTTCCTCTGTGTATACACAGTAAACTATCACGTTGATTGGCTCTGCTGAGTGAGGCATATAGCTACAGCCACCTCAAGGAAAAAGTGCCATATTTGTCCAAAAAAGCGCTCAACTTTATGCAAATACAGAAGGACTAAAAGTTTTTAAATTTAAGTTATTAAGTTCTGTCCAGCCAATTTTACGTAATGCTGTGAGAAAATCAGTTGGAGAAACATAGACATTTTTCTAAAACTGTTTTCGGGTTCTCCAATTTATGAACAAAACCTTTCTTTTATTCACAGTGTATAGATAATCAATATTATTCAATTCACCTGCTGGTAATGCTATGTCTATGTTTTAATTAGAAAATACAAGAGATATCCGCTAGGTTTGATAGTGCAGTACATACCCTGGCCACTGGTGGTGTCTGTCTGTAAGTGGTACATACACCACCCCCATGAGTGCCTTTTTAACAAAGGAGCCATCACTTTGGCGATCATACTGCTCCAGAACCTGGCTCCCACCATCAGGACCTACAGGCAGCACCAGTCTTCCACCTGGTTTTAGCTGCTCCAAAAGCTATAGAAGAGTTTATTGACAGGTTAGAGGCTGAAGCACAGTCACTCTGACTGCTAGTTAAAACTATTTATTACGGAACTTAATTGACAGGTGATATGTACAATAATTGATTCCCAGTGATGTCCTTTAGGAACGAGAGTTAGCATATCACTGATCCATAAATAAATTAAAAAAGTAATGTCGTAATGTAATGTCTGATGTATCTTCAGTGGTCATGTGTATAAATGTAATTAAAAATATAAACTTTTTTTTGTTTTGTTTTTTTCCCCCACAAATGTGACATGTAAGCACGGATTAGGAGTTAGACTGTAGAGCTGTATTGAAGTTAACTTGTAGACCTACCGCTTTGGGGATTGTTGGTGCTGCCGCTCCAACATGAATGGCATCGTATGGTGCTCCATCTGGAAAACCTAACCGTCCATCACCAACTGAGAAGGAGCACAGCCATGCTTAGACCAAAGTTTTATTTTTTCTATAGAAATTTAAAAGCTAAACCACTTTATGGCTACATTAACACTACCAGCCAGAAGTGACTAGGATCTGATTTTTTTGAGGATGTCGGAACGCACAAAACTGATGTTTTTCAGATCTGATCTGAGTCACTTTCCTGCATGGTCTTAGATTGAGTGTATATACACTACCGTTCAAAAGTTTTAGAACACTTTCTAACTTCATGATGGTTCCTGATTTTTATTTCTTTCTACAT
>JAQQZT010000005.1:19575501-19587883 GCA_030068275.1 Clarias platycephalus
GAATGTAGAAAATAAATCACTAAACAAAAACAAAGAAATTTGCAAGTGTTCTAAAACTTTTGAACGGTAGTGTATATCCGATACATGGGCAAGGCACTTGAATGAGAACAGTCAGATCAGAATTAATTTGTCTTTTTTACGTCATTAGTCAGCACCAGCGATGCGGGAGTAATGCTAGCAATAGCTGCTGAAACAGCTAAAGCGGGGCACCTCGCTTTCTTCTTTTTTCTGGATCTCAACAGATCCATAAGACAGCCGAATGACTGCTTGCATATTTTTTGCTAAAATCTCATCCATTGTTTGACGTGAATGAGTGGTTGCAAAGACATATCGATGTGCGCATGCTTGCCGTTTTAGAGTCAGACTTCTAATTACAAATGTGAACAGTCATGACATGCAAATCAGATCTGACCAAAAAAAAAATGTAACAATTCAACTTTAATGTGAAATTAGCCTATGCTAGTGTCTATAATATGTAGTAAGGTTGTAGTGCAGGTGTGCTGCCATAGTTAGCAAATGTTAACAAACGTACATGTACAGTATATAACAATGTATGGCCAATAATATTAACAAACAAAATCAGTTTACAGCAGTGCAAGGATTTTGGTATAGGAGGAATTTAGATTTTTAATGTACGTCCTTATCGCTGATGTTTTTAAGTACAGTAAACTACAGAGAACTACCACAAGAACTATAGTGGCAATCCAGTGATGAAGTGAAAATAGTGTAAAGCTACAGAATGTAAGATTTTGGATTTTCAATCTCTGGTAGAAAAATGCAATTCCAAGCTATTTGAGCAAGAACATTTCGTACTTTAGCTTGCTCTGCATTCTTTTCCCACTGTGTGCATTAATCTCTCTGCTCTGAGTGCACATACAATTCAAGGGTGTGTATCAACCCACACAATGGATAATAATTACTGTATCTAATCTCTGACACCAATGACAGCAACAGTGAGGTAGATACTCAGGCAAAGTGTGCATGAATCAAGACTGTTCAGCATTACAGATGTGTTATGTGAATAAAATGAACTTCTGCATATAAATGACTGTTACAGCTATTTAGTAGATGAAAAATCGTGTATCAAAGGAAAAGGGTTGTTTCACTGTAATCTCCATTTCCTGCGATTCTTGTCTGATAAGTCTGATAAGAAAAAACAAATGCCTCTGATTGTTTACCATGTATTATTCTTCTCCTTCTTTTTCTTCTTCTTATTAAAACATGATCTATGATCTGTGTTTATTTTGTTGTAAAAGTTATGTATTCTGTTCTTCAGCCCGTTACAAATGTTTGGCATGAACCAGACAGTATCCAAACACTAGGCTATAAAAAGCACAAATCAGGATAAAATGTTCTTTAAATAACCCTTATACACCAGATATAACCAAGTCTGTAATACAAAATACAGAGTAACTCAAACACCATCCAAGCATCACAACTACTAGGTTGGGATGTTTAAAGTAAGATGTACTTCTGACCAGACATCATTCACAGAACCCTGACTGTGAACTAGGATTGCTGGACTCTGAAAGTTTTTCATGACAGCCCAGAAAAATGGAATTATATATATAAAAAAAAAATTTTATTTTTTTTAGACGTTCTCAAATTTTCATGATTTTCCCCAGTTTAACAAAACCTACACACTATACCTTTAACTAAATCAAAAGAATAAAAGCTTTTTAATAAAGCTTAAATACTTATTAAACAATTATGGAAAAGTAGATTTGTTGATACATTTCATGAATACTTTTCTCTTTAAGTTCCTCACCCACTAGCTTTATCCGTCCGGAGGTTAACAGCTCCGGGTCATCAGCTTGGACATTTCTCACCGAGACTCGCACTAGTTCGTCTATGTGTTCAATTCCCACCACTTTTCCAGTGGGACCTACCTGCATATAGAAGATAAAGATACGGTTTAAAATCAAAGCATTTTTTTCTCTCCATGAAAAAGTAACAAGTTTCAATCTTGGTGCCAAGAATAAGATCATATGCTTCCACCCAGTATATGTACTGTAACTGCATTCCTTAACTATTTCCAAGTCATCTGTGACTGACACTGAACATCATCTAAGTCTAAGGTCTTTTATTACTAATTTATCTCCTTAACAAGTTGAGCCAAGTCTCAGAGGTCTCCCAAAATGCTAATGCTCCAGCTGAAATACCCCTTAGATAAGTTGTTTATATACATCAAATTCCATGTTTCACTCCTCCTCCGAAGGTGCCTATTCAGTTTTCTACGTAAAAAAGCTACAGCTAAGCTACGGTACCGAGATCAACAGAGCTGAACAACATGCTGAATGAGTGTTTTCCCTCATATGGAGTCAGATTAGGCAGTGGTTCTGTGCCCTGGTCTTAGAGGTTCACCTGTTCTGCACATTTTAGTGTTTTCCCTGCTTTATCACACAGCCAGGTGGTCCTGTTCAAAACCACTGCCTTAGGGGGGAAAATCGAATTAGCTTATTTAATCATTGGCCAATACAAAATTAGAAAAAGTATCAAATGTAATTTCTCGTGTATTTTGTGTGTACACACACACACACACACACACACACACTACAAACCCATCTGAATGACCAAAATTGTTTAAATGTTATCTTTACATAATGTGTCCCCTTAAATGGAAGTTAAAAAGAACTTTAAAAAGTCAAGGTCAGCTATTGTACGGCAGCCTATAGATAGCTAAGGGCAAGGGCTTTTATCAAGACCCAGCACAGACAGTCTGATAGTTCTCAGAACCTTCATAGACTAATGGAGAGTGGATTTTTTTTTTTATTACAGCAATCAAACCAGTAAGCCACCATACCACCATCATCAATAATATAATACAAATAAAATATTGAGTACAGTGTTTGTACAGCATAGCGTAAATATGCTGTGAGACTCACCATTCTGGCAAAGCAGGCAGTGAGATAACCGCTCCCTGAGCCAACATCTAGTGCTGAAGCTCCTTCAGTTAACTTGTCACTGAGAATTTCCAAAGCATGTGCATGCTACAGAGAAAAGACACGATTTCAAACCAAATTCATCCTTGACGTGCAGTTACACCATCACTACAGCAAAAAAAAAATAACTTTACCATATTATTTCCAGCAGTGAACTAAAATAACATTACTCAAAATCTACAAAATCTTTAACACACATGCCTGAATATTCTCACTGACTATCTTACCATATGAGGAGCACTGATGGTCGCCTTGTACCCTTTAAACAGAGGAAGATACAATGTGCATTTGTGTTGAGAAAAATGTCTTTCCTAAGCAATTTGCATATTCATTGTGCCTTTTCAGTTACAGTATAAACACACCTATTGACTGAGGAGAATCCTCATATGGGTAGTCTTTGGAATAGATGCCCCGATCAGTGGCAAGCATGGCTTCGAACACTCGATCACTACGGATAACGCCATGCTCTGTCATACAAATGAATAACACACATTATTAATTCTCTATGACAGGAATATGAATGGTGTAAAAAGAAATTATCAATTGTTTGTTTTAGGCACAAGCCACGTCTTGCATATTTGCCAGGTTGTTACCTCGCAAACGGCTTATAAGTTGTGGATGTGTTTTGCCACTCGATATCCATGCCATGGTCCTGGTCAGAAGCAAACCCATAGGGAAAGCCAATGCTGCCAGCCTGGCAACACTCCACATTTCCTGGAGAAAGATCACCTGCAGCACATTCCCAGATGATGCTTCATTACATTACATATTTACAGAATGTTCCAACACCAAACAATGAGGACTTTATTTAACTTTAAAGACAAATGAAGCAAAAAAGAGAGACTTCCTAGTTCTGGTTCATGAAATGTTAGAGGTTTGAATCACAAGTAGACTGTTGAGTCGATTCAATTCAATTCCTGGTCATTTAGGTTTTAAATACGGTTTTATTTCATATATAATCATAACCATAATACAAACTGTTTAGCACTTTAGCTTATTTAGTGACTTGAGAGGTATTTAAAATATTTTACAGTACTTACAACAAAAAATATTACTATAACTATAATAACTATAATGTGTTATCTATGCTCTATTTTGACAGCTAGTATTCCCATATACAGTTGCACATATGTAATGCTAGTGGTCCATCAAAGGTTAAATGGTTATTGGTGAAAGATGCAGTGGATCACTCATTCACTCACTCATAGTCTATACCCCGCTTTATCCTGTATTCAGTTTCACGGGGACCTGGAGCCTATCCCAGGAGGCTTAGGGCACGAGACGGGGTACATCACAGGGCACATACACACTCACTCACATACTACGAGCAATTTGAGAACACCAATTAGCCTCATCTGCATTTCTTTGGACGGTGGGAGGAAACCCGGAGGAAACCCACCAAGCACGGGGAGAACATGCAAACTCCACGCACGCAGAGACGGGAATCATGCTTGGCCGGGAATCGAACCCGGACCCTGGAGGTGCAAGGTGACAGTGCTAATCACTATACCACCGTGCCGCTGGATGCAGTGGATGTTCAAATGTTAAAGGCTCTGGGTTATTAAACAGACTGTTTAAACGGGTTTGAAGAACATGCTTAATCCGATCTGCTTCATGTGCACTGTATCATAGCTGACAATAACTTCCCAACACACTGGCATATGCAAATAAAAGAATTTCATTATACTGTAACTTATATGTGACAAGGCTTCTTCTACAGCTACAAAATTTTCATCAGTTACAGAATTAACGTCTTACTCTCACATGCAGCAAATAAATGTTTTTCAATAAGATTAATCTCTATATACTTCATTTAAAATGCACAGAGATTAAGGCAACCTACTTACCACACTTTGCTATTATGTGACTTTGCAGATCAATAAAAAGCAATAACAGTCTTGCAAAGTGTTTTTTCCCTCTAATAAAATGATTCAGTTGTTCTGTTTAAACGTTTCTTTGGTGCTAACCTGACTGTGTTCCCAGAATGTACCCATCTCTTTAAATTGTTCTTAATGGACATATATACTGTAGGTATGGGCCAGTTTCTGATTTCAAGGCATACTGCATACTGCAGTTTAAAAATGTCATGGTTTCAAAACCACAAAAATTTTCCATTATACCTTTTCTGAGATCTAGCCTTTTTTACGACTTGTCAAACAGAGAATACGCTGGAATTCCTCAGATGGAGGAGGAGGGGTCGTGTTACTCTTTGTTGCACTAAAGGCACATAATCATTCATTCATATGACTGCGTATCAGTTACATATCAGGTCTATATACTGATAGACACAACCATATGAGACTCCAGTACATATACCCATATCACACTCCAATTCATTCCCTCTTTATAGATATCAGTATATTTATCCACTGTCCATTCATCTACAGTAACTGCTTTATCCTGATCAGGGTTGTGGTGCATCCTATGGAGCAATTAGAGAAGCCAGTCACACCTACTAGGAATGTAATGATGCACAAAAAATCATGGTAATGTACGTATCTCTTTTTTTAAGTCACGGTTTAGGACATTTTTAAAGAATGCCCTACACCCATGAATGACGATCCCGGCTGAGGTGGCTTGGAGCCCACTGCAGTCGTTCCTGGGAACATTAAGTGAGCGGAACGTCTAATCGTAGAAAACCAAATTGTGAAAGAGAAGCGTGCGTCTGTCATTGAAACTGTGACAGCTGAGACATCCCCTTTACAGTCCTGACATTACTCAAAGTGATTTCCACATGTTTGGGTCATTAAAGGAGTTCCTGGGAGGCCGGCGTTTCAGACATGGCTCTGGCATAGTGAGAAAACTTTCACTATGATGGTGTCCAAGCACTAGTGAAGTGAGTTAAATGCATTAATGTAGCAGGGGATTACAAACAGAATCTAAGGTTGTTTTTACTTTTATAACTGTCTCATTCTGCGCAATCAAAAGTCCCATTTTGACTTGAACGCACCTTGTATTTTGCTTCAGTGATGTGCTGGTCACTCCATTAATTTGAATTAACTGAATTAAAGGAGAAAAATCACCTTCACTAGTTAAAGCTAGACTGTAATTTTTTTATTTCTCAACATGCACTGAACCAACGGTCCTGTACTGAATACTCATACAGTTACCCCCTCACACCTCGTAGGAACTAGTCATATCCCATTGAATCTGGTATCAACAGAAATAGTTTGGAAAGCTTTCCGGTGATACCAAGACTCGTTTTATACTTGTGCCATTTGAGCTGTTTAAACAACTGCCAAATGCGAAATTGGCATGCGAAATTGACTTAGATTCAATCTGAAAAACATCAGATTCATGTGTTCAGACAGCCCTAAAAAATATCAGATCTGTGTCACATTAAGCGAAAAAGAGTGAATTAAGTCACTTCAGGCTGGTAATGAGACTGTAACCTTTCAGATCAGATCTAAGTCAATTTCATATGTGGTTCTAGATAGGATTTATATCTGATACGTGATCATGCGACTTGGATGAGAATGTGCAACAGCTGCTAAAACTGCTAAAGTGGGGCACCTGGCTTTCTTCCTTCTTCTAGACCTCAACAAATGCAGCCAACTAACTGCCCGCCAACCTCCAGAGCAAATCCTGCGCATATTTTTGCTGAAAATACATCAGATGTTTGAAATGATCGATGGACATGAACTCATGTCAAGTTTTATCCTATATAAACCAAAGGACACCTTCTTTACAGATTTCCTTAACTTACTGCGGTCATTTTAATTTTCTTTAGGAAAATTTATTATTAGAAGTAGTTTATTTAATTATCACTTTATTATAAACCTATTTACTAATGTTCCATACTGTATATTCTATATGTTAAAAATAACAGATTATGTTCAGTGGAAAAAGACATTGATGATTTTTACCTAGACATTACTAAATACCACATTTTAGATTAGCTTCTTTGTGCAGGACATTCAGGCCCTCAACCAAAACACCACAAATGATTCAATTAATCAGATTTACTCTTTTTTACACAATGCACACACTCTACATTCCAGCTAGCACACCAGAATCATGACTATGCACATTTCTCGCATGATGCACAGTTCTTGTTTGCACACTGCTCGTTTACACAAAAGAGGAAGACTATCTTACACTTTAGGGTGCTACTGACACACATATCCCCATATCACTTTATACTCCATGTTTCATAGTGCTTTTGTCACACTCACACTATATTTTAACATTTCTATACGGTGGAACCTTGGATTGCGAGTAACTTGGTCTTCAAGCGTTTTGCATGATTGTGGGTAATCATCTCCCTTGCTCAGTGTCAGTGCGTGTGCATCACTCATATAGTCAACATCTGTGCATGCGTGTGCTATTTATTATAACATTGTAACCACAGGTGTGCGCACATTAAAGAGGTTCCTTGTTAAAGATCCAGAGTCTCTCTCTGTCAGAAAACAGTGATTCCGTTAGTGTGCACGTGCAAGCGTCATTAGAGAAGTTCCTTGTTAAAGACGTTTTGCAACAGAGCTGTGTTTCTGTTAGTGTGTGCGTGTGTTTGTGCGTGCATGCATGTGTTTGTGACAGTCATCCTACGGTAGCTCCCTCCCTCCTCCTCTCTTCTCATCTAACTTCAGCTTTACACATACACGCACACAAACACCAACGGAAACACTGCCCTGATGGGATTCTTTTCAAAGGTAAAATGCAGGTTATTCATTTTTTATTTTTACTTTACATTTTGTATTAATTATTTTTATATTAATATTTTTGGGCTGTGGAATGAATCATCTGAGTTTCCATTATTTCTTATGAGGAAATTGGCTTTGATATGAGAGTGCCTTGATATAGAAGCATGCTTCCAGAATAAGTTATGCTCATAATCCAAGGTTTAACTGTACTTTTATACTTTTTGTACTTCGCGTTTTACACTTTCATTTTGTAAATTCTGTTCCTGTAATTTAAATTTCTATTCTGATTAAATTTTAATTTTGTACCCGAATTTCCAGCTTTGGTTTAATTGTACTTTTTAGTGAAGTAATGTTACTTAATGTAATGTAAAAGTAATGTGACTTAAATGACTAGCTGTAAATGACTTAATAGCAGTGGTATCAAGTTTCGAAACTAGTTTTGTAACACACCAACAGATGGCAGCACACGGCTCAGGGAGTAAAAGGGAGAAATTAACTTCATAGGTCATTGTGCCAAAAGACATCATCCTGTGTACATCAGGAGCTGTGCAACTTTGTGATATTTTGATCAAGTGTGTTACCATGTCTGCTATTTCATCATGGACAGCAAGGCTGAACGTGAAATTCGGTGTGAACCTGGGCAAATCTGCAACAGAGACATTTGAAATGATTCAGCAAGTTTCCAACGATGCTGCAATGAGTCGTTTGAGGTGTTTTGAGGGCCACATGCACAAGACCTTCAACAAGCTCAACCTCCGAAAATGTCGAAAACATTCGCCAAACTTGTGCATGATGATTGTCAGAGAACAACCCACAACACTGCTGCCATTGTCGGTGTGTCCAGGCAATTCTTACGTGATTTGAACATGCGTTGTGTTGCTGCAATGTTCGTCCTCGGCCTGCCGACCCAAGACCAGAAGAGACATTGTGTCAAAGTCTGCCAACATCTGTCAGCATGCGGTGGACGACCTGTCCTTCATGTCAAGGATCATTACCAGTAATGAAACTTGGGTGTATGGGTACGACTCTGAGACGAAGCAACAGTCTTCACAGTGGATGAGCCCATCATCTCCATGACCGAAAACGGCATGTCAGGTCCACAGCTCGACAGAGTGCATGCTCAATGACATTTGTGGCATTGTGCATCGAGAATTCGTCCCCAGGGGCTAGACCATCAATAGCGAATTCTACTGCCAGGTTTTAAAGCTTCTGAGGGAGGACCTACTGCGAAAGCAACCGGATCAGTGGCATGCGAATCTCGAAACTTTTTGATACCACCTCGTATCATATTTGCACAAGATAAATAAGACAATGCATAAAAATTTATGAAAAATCATAGCTTTTAGGACTTAAGTACCTACAGTATATGATGCAAATAGCAAAATTAATAATATTGACTTTGGTATTTGATTGCATCCATATCAGCAATGTTATTTCGCATTAAAAACAACAATAATAATAATAATGTACACATTACTGAGCCTACCTAGACTAGTGTTGAGGCCAACATTCAGCGTCGCCCTCGGTGCACTACATTTAAAGACGTGGCATTTGTGTATTTAAAAGGAAAAACACCTAGAAGTCGCACCACACGACACACCACCACACCACAGCGTCATCTGAATGTGCGCAGAAGCGCTGTCCTGCCCGACACGTCCTATCCTCTCTTTCAGCAAGTTAAACACCAAATTAATGTACAATGTAGTCCTCGTTTTGTTCCCCGCTAAATTATGTCCGTATGTGATACTTCCTATTAAAAATTCACAAAGAAAAATAGCAAAATATTAAACAACCTTACGACTCACTCTAAAGGCACTTACGTTGGTGAACGTACAGACGGAAGACCAACCCTCGCGCACAGCGCTCAGCCAATCACAACAACGAACATTTTGACCGACGCGTCTGCTGTCCAATGGATTTTCAGAAGTCGGTTCGGTTGTGCTAATGTTTATCTTGTACAGCCTGCCTGCAAGCTGAAATGTTGTTGTTGATATGTTGTTAAAACGTTAACTTTGAAAACTGTGTAATATCTCTGAATATTTCTACGTTTAAGGTAAGAATTAATGATAAATTTGTTGGTTGTGTTACGTACTGTACACTACTCATGATGTTGTCTCAGGATGTTGCTAGTTAGCTCCTAGCTTTCCGTTCTGTTGTTAAGGAAGATTTCACACTTTGCAGTTTGTTGTTCAGAGCAGGTAACTTTATATTAATTATATCTAATTGTTAATTAATGTGACACGCATAAGGAGTGTGATAATTATTACGTCATGTTCCGTTCAGACAGCTTTGTCTCTCTAAGTGTTTGTACTGATAGACACAACCATATGAGACTCCAGTACATATACCCATATCACACTCCAATTCATTCCTTCTTTATAGATATCAGTATATTTATCCACTGTCCATTCATCTACAGTAACTGCTTTATCCTGATCAGGGTTGTGGTGCATCCTATGGAGCAATTAGAGAAGCCAGTCACACCTACTAGGAATGTAATGATGCACAAAAAATCATGGTAATGTACGTATCTCTTTTTTTAAGTCACGGTTTAGGACATTTTTAAAGAATGCCCTACACCCATGAATGACGATCCCGGCTGAGGTGGCTTGGAGCCCACTGCAGTCGTTCCTGGGAACATTAAGTGAGCGGAACGTCTAATCGTAGAAAACCAAATTGTGAAAGAGAAGCGTGCGTCTGTCATTGAAACTGTGACAGCTGAGACATCCCCTTTACAGTCCTGACATTACTCAAAGTGATTTCCACATGTTTGGGTCATTAAAGGAGTTCCTGGGAGGCCGGCGTTTCAGACATGGCTCTGGCATAGTGAGAAAACTTTCACTATGATGGTGTCCAAGCACTAGTGAAGTGAGTTAAATGCATTAATGTAGCAGGGGATTACAAACAGAATCTAAGGTTGTTTTTACTTTTATAACTGTCTCATTCTGCGCAATCAAAAGTCCCATTTTGACTTGAACGCACCTTGTATTTTGCTTCAGTGATGTGCTGGTCACTCCATTAATTTGAATTAACTGAATTAAAGGAGAAAAATCACCTTCACTAGTTAAAGCTAGACTGTAATTTTTTTATTTCTCAACATGCACTGAACCAACGGTCCTGTACTGAATACTCATACAGTTACCCCCTCACACCTCGTAGGAACTAGTCATATCCCATTGAATCTGGTATCAACAGAAATAGTTTGGAAAGCTTTCCGGTGATACCAAGACTCGTTTTATACTTGTGCCATTTGAGCTGTTTAAACAACTGCCAAATTAAAGTGGAGGCTGAGGGATGTTATAGATCAAGCCAGTAGTAGGAGATTCTGACTTAGCCACACCGCACTTTAGGGTGTTTTACCATTAGTGGCCCTGGATCGTTTCCAGGACACCTAACTCCAATGTCTGGTTCATTTTGATCAGTGAGAACACAATCGTTCTACATGGGAAACCGAAATGATAGTGTATTTGGGCATAAATTGAATCAGATATGGAAGCCAATTGTACGTGTGAACTGTGGATGGGAATCACCAGTCACCTCCCAATATATTATCACATTACATTGTCACTTTTTGTTCCGATTTTAAACCTTAAAGGTTTAATGAGCGATTAAAAGTAGCCCATTACTTATAACATTAGTTTTCTTTTTTTTAAAACCACCAGGTCGTCTCTATTATAACCCCAAATTTTTAAAGATTTATAGATTTTTGAGTCAGTGTGGCGATATGTGAATCGACACACAAAAGAATCACAATTCATAACTGAATCGATTTTTTTCCCTCCTATCTCTACTGAAAATGGAAGTAGATCACTGTTTATCATCAGTCCTGTCAGTCTCCACCAAATCCATCCTCTGACCTACACAGCCATAGTTGATGAAGTAAGAAGGCACATGAGAGCATTACTCTTGCCATTTTCGGAAAATTGATAAAATTAGGCATAGCGTTAGCTCTTTTGGCCCACAAACCAGGAAGGTGCATACTGCTATCTGCTGTATCGGAGAGTGAAATGCGCAAACATACTCGAGAACAGATCACAAAAAACAGTATGAACACATGCCAGCCGGGGAGTGGGGAGGGAGGAGCAATCGTCCCTGGGCACGGTACAAATCCATTGTGCCTAAATGTGAAAGTGCCTTTAGAGAACCTAGGAGGAAACCAGAGAACATTAAAAAAAAAGCTCCAGGGAAAACATGTGAAATACCGTCTAGTAATACTGCATTTGGCTCAAGGTTACAACTTGTAATTCATAATGTTCATCGGGGGAAAGTCAAAGAAAATGTCCTTTGTGCTCAATTACATGTAGTTTTCTCAACCGAGAGATTTTCTTCCCAGTTCCCAGAGTGAACACAGTAGCTGTGTCCGACATATACAGAGTAGCACTACATATCTTTAAATTAGTTACTGCACGTATTTGCTTTTGATCAGTCTACCTTCAGATATATTGACTTGTTAAATAAGTAACACTGGCCACACAGTTCACTCTTTGCTCATCACAGTTAGAAGGCTGGCTTGTTGCTAATAAATGGCAAACATGTTTAGACCACTGTCTTTGTCTCATGTTAAATGGGTGTTTAACAGGAAAGTGTTGCGAAATAGGGACATGTTTTTTGAGTCCTAGTTTCACTTTTACCCCAGAGTTCTAAACAGATGTTTGCACACCATACTTCCTCCACCAAATTTCAATTTAAAAAAGAAAATTTCTATTGTACAGTATATTTTTATTTCTATTTTTATTTCTATTTTTATTCTAGTTAAGTTTTAATTTTTCTATCGTATTTCTTCTATTCATATTTATT
>JAQQZT010000005.1:19587983-19609766 GCA_030068275.1 Clarias platycephalus
CTGGCGGTCGTGTAAGCATTTCACTGCATATCGTACTGTGTATGACTGTGTATGTGACAAATAAAATTTGAATTTGAGATGTTGTCACCTGTATGCAACCACAATCCTGTTCATGGTGGAACTCGAATCACAAAAACGATGCAGTACAATTAGTCATATATTTGTACTTAGTGTGCAGTTAGCGTGCTTCCTCTAGTTTATCTGGTATCTTCCAACTGTCCAGATCATGCATGTAGAGGGCCTGGCAGTGCCCCAGGTATACTGTAAGTGTGTGCGTGGTTTCACCTGGGTGAATTTTTCCATCTTCTGTTCAATTGGGTCCAGACTCAGGGCTGTGACTCTGATTAGGATGAAGTAGTTACTAAAGACAAGTAAGAAAGGAGATTTGATATGAGGTCTAAACTGATCTACTACCTTTCCCTTTAAAGGCATACATATTTTACCAGAGGAGAAGGCATCAATCAGTGTACGACAGCAGAAAGGAAAACTAAAGCAGAATGTGAAAATAGCACACAGCTATTGTTTTTTTTTTCCCATTGCAATTACAGTTTGCCTCAAGGACAAGTGGAATCTAAAAATTACAAATACGCTGACTCTTCCTAACAAAACACAGATGTGCTAGTTACTAGAGGCAGGTTTCTCAGAAAACCTTTGCCAAACATTTTACCATTATAATACCAACAATATAAGGTTCCCAGAAATCTTCTGGTTACTATTATGCATTAGCCACGAGCTGTCTAGAGGCTGCTGGAGATGATGATGACACAAAACATTACATTTTATAGATTACATATTATACTACCTTTTTAATTTTACTTTGTTCATTTTCCAACTTTTCCAGATCATATATTCTGACATGCCTGAATTAACTTGTTTCACACATTATCCATACATGCCTTTTCATTGTCTTAAAAAAAAACTGACTGCTCCACTCCCCAAATGCCCCTTTGTGGACGTGCATTTTCCTAACCAATCAGAATGCTGAGATCGGTAGTAGCTGGGGAAAAATACACAGTTTTTAACCCACTCAGTTTTGAGACATTTCCCACCTGTTTTGCAGATTTTCCAACTCAATGTCTGAGGAACAAAACGAATGAAGGGGAAAAAAACGAAATGTACATGTTGATGTAACTCTCAACATTCTGATTCAAAACACATCTGTGCAGGGCAGTGGTGGCTCAAATGGTTAAGGCTATAGGTTACTGGGTTTCTGATCAGAAGGTCAGGGGTTTAAACCCTGTTGAGCCTCTGAGCAAGGTTCGTAACCCTATCTGCTCCAGGGGCACTGCATGTATCCTGGCTGACCTCTGGCTGAAATCATTTCACTGTGCTGTAAGGTACATGTGACATATAATCTAATCTTAATCTGTGCTGTCTCTTTTGTGCCTGTTATGGGTAAATAAAATGACGACTCCCAAGCAGAGCTAAACCCTGAGATGGAGGAGGGTCTCACCACCTTTTTTTACCCTCATTCTATTGTTAATATCACAAATAACTGGTAAATCTTAAGTGTTGGATTATAAAGAAGAAGTACTGTATGCAACTTTGAAAAAGGGAAGGGGATGTGTTTTCCCTCATGTGTTTTTGCATGTATACACAGATATAGCAGTGAGATTGCTTGAAAATTATCAAAAAGTGATTTTTCATAATAGATACAATTTAAAGTAGTAATATAAGTAGTAATATTAATACAGAAATATTTGTGCTGACCTTAAACCTTAACACAAGGCTTGGACAATAAAATAATCATGGTCCAAGGCAGTTGTGTTGGCAAACTGTATGTTCTGTATACTTCTACCTCTGAAACTTCTGTCAGATATATAGAAAGAGGTTGAGATTATTATAAATATTACACAGAAATATCACAATACAGTCTAAAGAAGTATATTTCACTTTCAGTGTTTAATTTCAAAATATTCAATATTCTGCCTCATGCCATAATCATGTCTCTTAATTACTAAGTATTATTAATACTTAAGCATTGTTTCAAATGTACTCAAATGTGCATTCCTTTGACAGATGTCGGGTATTTAATGTTTTGAGACTCCTTCGCTGACCAGGAGGAAACATTAAGGGCTACATTTTCAATTGCTTTTGCTCCCGGGTTAATTTGTATTTTGTGAAAAACAAATTAATGAATGTTTCTGATAAGTTAACAGAAATACACATTTAAATGCCGTGTTTCCAACACATACGCCAACCCAACTACCATCATTTCGCTGAGTTACTCTTAATTAACCTTTAATCTGAATTAAATGTCATCATTTGTAGTGTTGTTAAATCCTTCGAAAGTACTTTAATTACAACACAAGTAAACTGTAGTAAATGAACATGTTGTTCAGTTTGTTAGTTCATGTAGTTTTTCTATGTAACCTGGTTTCTCATCTGTTTGGTACCAAGATCTCCATCCTCACCAGTCTTACAGCTTAAATGATTGATTTAAGCCGGATTTAAAATGAAGCCGGCTTGAAAACACCTCACATTTCTATCTGTGATTACTAATTTGCCGATTATTTTTACTTTTTGACTAGGCTTAATCTACCAGAGACATGAGTGGTGATTCCGAAAGTCTTGAGACCCGGTCCAGCTGTGATTTGTGGTCAGAGATCTGCTCGGATCTGCCGGCGCCACCGGACCACGGGGTTACTGAAGAACACTTTACAGATTCATTCCAGCCTCCGTGCAACCAGAACAACATTACCTCTCCTAGTAACCTCAATTCTTCCAGTCATTGGGAACCAATGGCAGACTCTGCAGTCTACCTAGCCAGTTTAGGTATAATAACATGTCTGTTGAGTTAATTTAATTCTAATAGACTTTATTTAAAAATGACCTTTGAAGGAATGTGGTTTGTGTTGCAGAGAACCGTTTAAAGAGGATTAAAGGTCAGTCAAATGAGGTCACCTCAAGGGAAATGCTGCGCTCCTTGTCCCAGGCCAAAAAGGAGTGCTGGGATAGGTTACTCCATGATGCCCAGACATCAGAGTTATTCCAGGAAGGTGATCTTGATCAGAGGTAAGTGAGGAATAAATCTCTTGAGTCTTGTGTGGTGTTCCTTTGGGCACCACTTTAATATTTTACACACTGCCTGGCCAAAAAAACAAACACACTAACGTTTTTGGGGAGGGGGGATTTTTTCCTGATTTTCTTTCTAATTTAGTCGTGTCCAATTCCCCACCCGTCACTAGGGCGCTCTCACATTAAGGCCACTACTACCACTCAGTCGGGAGGGCCGAAGACCTCATCTTTTTCGAACTGTTCACGTAACACACTCGGAGGACATCACTATCCGCTCCCTACGCTTGCGTGAGCTCACAGAGGCCCCTGATTGGCTGTAGAACCGTGATTAATGTGGGAGCACTAAGTACCTCTCATTATTCCCTTCTGAGAGAGCTCGGCCTATCAGCTGTCTCCGGCTGCGAGAGGTTACAGCATCACCCGGGAATCGAACTAGCGATCTCTGGATGATAGGTCGAGCGCTACTGCCTTTAGCTATACGTACAGCTTTAACTTGTGCACCAACATAACATTTAGTTCTGTCCAGAAATGCATTCATGAATTTTGGCCTGAGATTTTGTATTGATGACGGAAGTGTTCTCTGTTCTCACTCCATAAAGTGTTCTCCAACACATCCCAAAGACTTTAATGGGTTTAGGGTCAGGAGTTTGCAGTGGCCAATTCATGTGTAAAAAAAATTCTTGTGCTCCCACAACCACTCTTTCATTATTTGAAACCTGAAATATATTTGTGCCATTAAGGAAGGAAAAACTCCATAGATGTGATAACCCGGTCATTCAGTACTTTCAGCTTTGATTGGTATATCGCTTCATGCATTCCCCCTCTTACCCTGACATGGCCATCACCCTGGCATAGGGTCAATCTGGACACATAACCTTTTTCCATTGCTCCAAAGTCCACACAGGTTTAGTCCCAATCCTGTGAGTTCTTGGCACATTGATCATATGGTACTGCTCTCACTTTCACTATTAAACAAAGCTGTGATTTACTGTTGATTTTTTTTATAATGCTTTACAAATCATTTAAGTGATCATGGTCACTCGCTACTTTGTTCCATTTAGATTTCTTCTTTGAAGTTAAAGCTTCAGCACTATCCTTCCATTTTTAATAATACACCCAATTCCAGGCATTTCAGTAATCTCCTTGGTTATTTTCTTTGGCTTGATGCTCCCCAATAATTTAAACCTTCTGAAACACAAAAACTCAGGCTTAAAAGAATTGTTGCCAGCAGACACTTATTAATCACTGCAGTAAGTAAATGATTAAAGGCCCTTAAGTATTTGGTTATTTAAATCCAAACAATGGCTTTTTTGACCAGGCAGTTTATTTACAGTATGCATGGTACTTATCAAGATGTTTAGATGAACTGATTTTATATAAATTTGCTTATTGATTCATGGTATACATACAGTATATCACACATCTAATGTATATTTAACCATGACATTTAGAACTGAAGTGCACTATAATGTGTTATCCTTTATGCCTTGGCAGTGCTTTGGAGCAGCTGAAACGCTGGTTGTCTCCAGAGCGTGTAGCAATCAGTGCAGAAGAGCTGGAGTACCTCCTCCTGCCATCTAAGAGCAGAGAGGGAGCCTCGCACGACCCATCCAGCACAGGTTATTCGACAGAAGAGCAAGACGAGGAAGAATGCTCAAGCCCAGAGAAATAAGTCACCTCATTCCCCAAGGGACTGTGGTCACATGACCAGCAGATGATTGTGTATTTAAGACTCAGCGTAAAGTATCTGAGGGTGAAACCTTTACAGGAAATAATATTGTGGACTTTGAGATTTTAAACCGTATTCTGTATTTTAAAGGAAAAAAATGAGTATGTTAATAAGTCCTATGTGATCTGCCATCATAAATTTTCCTCTTTGTCTCTCTTGGCTCTGCAGCATGAATTAGCGTTTAAGAAATTGAACAGTATTAAAATAAGTGCGTGTTCAGCTGCATAAATGTAAATCTTTAACAGGTTTAACATTCTGTATAGCATTACCTTTTGTCCTCCTTTTGTCCTTCATCTTCATGTCCCTAGTTGCATCATACATTATACACGTGGATTTTTTTTTCCTGTGATCCTTCATCTTCTGTAAGGATTTTTTTTTTTTACACTTATGTCACCATGTATGCACAGGCTTTTGAAAAAACATTAACTGACATCATGTTTCACCTCCCTTCCGTCAACAACAGCTAGTGCTGAAAATACAATTCCACCAGCTTAATTTCAGTTGTTTTAAAGGAGAACTCAACACTCAAGAGAACATTAAAAGTTTATATGCTAAAATGTTTGACGTGCTTGGATACCTTGTGTTGATTTCACATCCAGATAAATAAGACATCCAGTGATGTCCTAATTATTGATGTCACAACATGGAGATGAGAAGTAAATCCAATCAAAATGAGCAAAACTATGTGATAAAACATTACTTTCTTCACTATTACTTTCATCGTTTCATTACATTGTTAATTATTGTATGGTGTAGTATCTGTATCTAAAGCTCTATCAATTTCCTAGTTAGCCATCATTGTGATAACTAGCACAATATGACAAAAAATGTGGTATTAGCATGGAATGTAACATGAAAGCTGAGGAGTTATGTTCATTTAATAACTCTGTGTGTAATATAGGAAACCAGTAAAAAAAAAAATCTTAGCCCCCAAAATTTTTTCATTATTAGCCTGCATCAAGCCAAGAAAACAACTAAGAAGCTTTAAAATGACTAGAATTGGGGTATTAACCTTCCAACACATTATTAAACCCTGGAAGGATAGTGCAGAACCATCAACTTCATAAAAGAAATGTGATCAGAATCAGACATGAATCAAAAGTTTCACTGTAAGAACAGGAGAATTGACATTGCAAGCTATATTTAATATTTAAATTCAGAGCATTTCCACATGCACGCTACAACAAGAACACGCAGTATCAGAACTAAACAGCTGTGAAAAAAAACGGCTATAAAAAAAAAACTTTGCATGAATGAAGTGATGCATCATACCCACTGTACAAGCTTCTAGAGGCAGTGTTACAGTGTTCGAAGCTTGCTTCACTTGGTCAGGGATAGGTTTATTAAGGTTATGTGACAATAAAATGAAGTCAGCTGACTACCTGAATGTGCTGAATGACCAGATTATGACTATATCCATGCATTTTTTACTTTCCTAATAACAAAATATGTATACTACTCAACTATATTACTTAAACTATAAAAGAGTGGTTCTGGGCACATAAGAAAAAAATAATATGAACTGGCAACCAGTTCATATAAATAAATAAAGTTTGACTTGGTGGCTCAGTGGTAGGTGTTCTGCCTGCCATGTGAAAGGCCTGGGTTTAATTCCCAGCCAGTGCCCAAACCCCAGCCACTGCATCCAGATTCAGATCTGAACCCTATTGAGCACCTGTGGGCCGTCCTCAAGCGGAAGGTGGCAAAGCACCTCCAACAGCTCTGATATCATTATTGAGGAGTGGAAGAGGATCCCAGCAGCAGTATGTGCAACTCTGGTGAATTCCATGCCCAGGAGGATTAAGGCCGTGCTAGATAACAATGATGCTCACACAAAATATTGACACTGTGGACACAGTTTTGACATGTTAACTTAGACAATAATGTCTACAGTACATGTTGAGTTATTGTTAGAGGACATCTGCTATAAAGTATATCCAATTTTCATGTATTGTCCCTTGAGAACATATTATAAAGTGGTTGCTAAAATGTGTGGGTGTACTCATTTTGAGATGGAGATCAACATGTACTGTAGATCAACATGTTGATGAAACAAGTTTTAGAAAGGTAATTAAGAATTACATAACAAATCTTGAACGAAAATGAAGATTACATGTTCGGTCCTAATTGTACAGATAAGATACTTTTCTTTAATTACAATGAAAGCCTGAAGACTCTTTTTCAGATATCATTTCACATAAACATTGCATGCCTGTATCCTGTAAAATACTGGCCAGTAGATGTCAGTAGTTTGTTGTGAGTTCTTCCTGTATTTCTCTGATCTCCTTCCTGACATTTGTAGTGATGCATAAACAAGCCATGCTTACAGCTTAAAAATAAGCTTGGCTTAAAAGAGCTACAAGTTTTTGCTACTATTTATTTTGTTTGAGCAGTATAAACAAACAAAAAAAAAAACTCAAATTCTGCAGAAGCATAACACTAAATGCTTCAGAATTTAGGACACGCCTATATGAATGTACTGTAACTAGCTGGGCATGTGTTCAGTCAAATACAGTGGGGTACCAAAAAAGTATGCACAAATAATCCCGGTCACAGAAGAAACAATAAACTAAAGATTTCTGCATGTAATTCAATTCGAGTTTTAAAAAAGGGCATGGATAACAACTGTTGAAGTGTGTATATATTTTGTGGTCCCCTCTGTATTTGCTTTGGCTTGTGCGGTATTGCTTAACTAAAACTGCCAGTGTAATATTGCTTTTATATAAGTTCTGTAAAAAAAAAAAATCTATATTAAGTACATTTCAGACACAGTACAGCCAAATATTTTATTTATTTCGGCTCCAAAATACTTCAGACACAAGCTTCAGCTGGATAGCTACAGCTGAGTGTTGCCATGCCAACGTACAGACTGAATGACAATGAAGAAAACTGTAGCATCGGTTTTAATGTAATGAACTGTTGCTAGAAATGAACATGTAACGAAGTGATACAAACAATTACGCATTCAAGTAATGGTAGATAATAAATAGCTGCACTTTTTACAAGGTGCAACCTGAATCAGTTCATCGCAGGGCATACACACATGTATTATTGTAGTTTGCCTGTAGCACACTCAATCACACACTACAAGCAATTTGGAAAAGTCAGTTACCATGAAGATGGTCCTGGCCTCGGCTGATGCTGACAGCTGTTCTCTGAGGACTTGTGACAGCAGTCGCTCGATAGTTCAGGACTGGAATTGCCTACAGTCTTCCTGAGCCTCCAATAACAAACTGGACTCCATATTAACTTAATGAAATCAACTGTTATATTGAACATCCAAATGTCTCCAGATCAATCCCTGCTATCCGTTATACCCCAAATGAGGTTTCTTCCTATTGCCATCTCAGGTAGTTTTTCCTTGCCACTGTCGCCCGTGGCTTGCTAATCACTGACAATGTAATCATTTCATACAAGCTTCCATAATTTTCTTTTGACTGTGTAAAGCTGCCTTTAAAATTGTTAAAAGTGCAATACAAATTTAAAAAAATTTAGTTAGCCTAATCTGGATGTCTTTGAACTGTGGGAGGAAACCTACGAAGTAAGGGGAGAACATGAAAACTCCATGCCACTTGGTCAAAGTGTTTGAATGCATGTGTGAATGTTGACCAGAGGACCTACAGTACCACGGTAGTAAAAATGAGAATAAATACAATAGTCACCAGTGGCCTCCAAGGTTCCTAGATGGATGACGGATGGACTCCACGTAACGTCTATACTGGAAATGCTTATTTTAAATCAGATTAAAACCATCTCAATCATGTAAGCTAAGGTACCATACAACAGACTACTGTAAAAGCTCTGTTGCTGTTCAAGACCAGAAAGTTTCTGACAGTTTATTGAAAGAAGAGATGAAAAAGAATCACAGTTTCAATATTTTGCTGCATATGTATATTATGTTATAATCTATTTGTCTATCTATGTATTTAGGCCTGTGTATATTTGTGTGTATACATAGATTCGCTAAGACAGGTTTTTTTTTTTTTTTTACGACATCTCTCATACGTATAATTAGCGACTAATAGCTATAAATACGGTGGCGATGCTGAAGGCTGGTCCTCTCTCACATCCAGCGCAGTGACGTGGAGAATAGAGAAGGTGTGTGCGCGCGCGCGTGTGTGTGTGTGTGTGTGCTGGCGCGTGTGCGCGCGCTCTGGCCATCCTCCAGTCTGCTGTGGAGCGACGGGAAGGCGAGAGCAAGGTGAACGACAGCTGAGTGAATCTCCACTGAGAAAAAACAGGCAATATTCTCTTGTAGAGCTTTTGATCGTTCCTTATTTTTTACTGAAATATAAAAATTAACTAAACTAAGTCTTGTTTTATAGTTAACTTATTTTACATAATTGAATTTTATTTTATTCTGGATCATCCACTGTCTTCTTGAGATGTGATCAACTCGATAAAGGAAGGTAACTATTGTGTTCCCTAATTACCTATTAATGTTAATTGCAATACTGAAATACTTAAAGTAAAATAATGTTGCAGGTGATGCTTTTGATCTGATCTGACATCCCAGGTCTTTTAATGTATGGTAGCACATATTGTTGCATGTAATTAAATGTATTTAAATGATGTTAAAACAATTTTTATAATTTAAATGTCATATAAAATTCACTTGTGAAATACAATTACATCTGCATTTTTAACATGGACATTACATTTGATTATTTGATTCTCCTGGAAAAACAAACAAACAAAGTATGTTCATGTTTAATTATAGTCCTAAAAATATTCATCCTTATTAATTATAATATGAATCACGATCATATTATTGTTTATGATCGTGATTCCCTAACTGCAGTCCCTGAATCATTGCAGAGGGTCTGTGATTTATTTATTTATTTATTTTAACGTTACAGCACTGAAAATCACAGCTCAACATTATCAAAAATATTATATGTAGAATTGAATTAGTATTTAGTTCTTCTATAATTTATAGTGGTTATTTAAATAAATGAAAGGATTTAATCCAAACCCACTCACCCAAATCCCAAATATAAACCCAATCCTCAATAACTGAAAATCAGTTGCAGTTTAGACCTATGATTTCTGTCAATTGAATCTTCAGGACTATGGCCCTTATTAAAACCAACTTATTAATGTACCACTAAAAACCGCTGCTCTATGACAATGTGCAAGTGTTTCATTCCTGCAGCTGTGGATAGATATTCAGTCTTCATGCATACAATTCTACACAGTGTATGTCTGTTAGATTGTAACAAATGAAGCATATTCACCAATTTCATGCTTTGAAAAACTCTTGATTATGCATCAACCCAATTTCATGAATGTCAAGTACCTCCTTTTTTTTATTAAGATGTTTTTCAAAGCCAGGCTACATCATTTGTTTTCATTAAACCTCTAGTTGTTTTCAAATATGATGAGCAATTTATGGGAGTGTTTGTTTTTTTGTTTGTTTATTTATTTATTTATTCATATTGGTGCTTTAATTGGATTTTTGTAAGAATTTCCATTCTTATGCCCAGGTCCTAAACACCAAAATACTGATGAATACATGAATTGTACTTAACTTACTTAATTCAGACTTTGTAAAATATAAAACACATAAAAACTACAGCCTTAAGTCTTACCTTATGCCACAGTATGCACTTGGTATTAACACACATCTTGAGTGAAGCAATAATAATTAGTTAACGCTAAGTAGAGCCTGTCCTATACAGGTGTTTTTGGGGTCGATTGTGTCTTGGGGCCAAATTGAGATCTGATGCACTTAATCCACTTGCAGAGCTGACCATGTGATATTTGAAGTGTGTGCTATTGTGTCCTGATCTGTCTCTAACAACACCACAGAAGATTTCCCAAAGTTAAAATATCAACCAGACCTTTGAATTAATGTTTATACAGGTCCAGTCGGACCCGACTCATATGATCTATGAAAGTGTTAAATCAACACTGGGGATTCTACTTTGAAGGGTAGAGGAGGTAAAAAACCTTTCTAAAATATTGCTACTTCAAATATCTCTACTTCAAAAAAATACTTGAGTAAATGTTATCATCAAAGTAACAAGTTCACTAAGAGCTGAAATATAAAGGGATTACATTGGCCAGTGGTTAAAAGTGATATTTGACAACCCACCATCTTCACTGGACACTCTTTGAGAAACATTTGCAGGGGGAGTCTGTTTATGTTGGTTATCAAATAAGTAAATCAGCTTCCCCTTGAAAAACAAATGCACATGGATTACTGTGATGAAAAAGTTCAAGAAGTATGACCACTTAAACCACACATACTATATAACAAATACAAGGGTGTAACTTTGTGTTCAACATTGGAGGTTCTCCACCCATGTAAGGGTGTCTGAGTACAATGAGCGCCACCACACCCAGGAGATTTTTCATGTTCATTGGAAATAGCCTGTTTTACATAAATTTTAAGAGCAAGTGATATACCAAAACAACCTGCATGGGAATGGTAATACTCTTCATGGCATGACCACTATGACCATTTGAATCAATCACACGTGATGCTGCTGCACTTAAAGCACAGCACATATATAACATTTTATTCGATAACACCATGATTTTCTTCCTTTTTCATTTTTTTTCATGGTTGGCATTACTGTACAGAAGCAGATCAATAAAGTAATCAACTGGTTTCAGTTCTGGGTTGCTTGGAGGTCAATTCTCAGGCTCAGTGAAGGCAGGACAGTGGCAGCTCCATGGTGCTGGAAGACAAATATTGGACTTCTTAATTTTAGCCAGCATGGGAGATAAAACATCACCTCAGTATCTCTTGCCACTGATTTTAAAACACATAAGAAATAAAGATACCTGATATTTTTCCTGACAAAGATGTGTCAATTGAAACTGTGACTTGTGGTGAAAAGTGCTTCCTATCATACAGAAGTCAAGCTGATTTCGATGTTCTACTTTTTCCCTACCCTAGTGTGAACTCAATCATTCTGGGTGCTCCTTTGGGTCTTCACTGTAAAAGTCTCAAGAGAACCAGATTACACAGCGCTTCGTCTCTACATAACCACCGCAAGTTTTGTCCACCATTCGTGACACTTCTTCTTTACTGTCAACATGAACAAGTAGACAGAAACCTGACTAAAGACCTTCCATTTTAGGTCATTCTATCATTCGGTCACTTCTCACACACTTTTGTTTGTTCTGCGATTTCTCTTTTGGCTTAGAATCAGTAACAGAATGTTTTTGCTGTTCTTTGATAGCCTGATGAAGCTCACAGCTTGCTGTTTCTGTGAGTTTTCCCAGGAATTCTTGAACAATTGATTTCTGCCAGTAAGAAAATGTCTTCAAAATTATGTTCAAGCAAAGTTTTGTTTTTTATATTAAATGCAAATAAAATATTTTTTTTTCCCAAAAGAAAGTATTTGTAGATGAGAGAGAGAGAGATAATGATGATGATGATGATGATGATGATGATGATGATGATAACGACGACGAAATGTCTGGGGAACGTGGAAAAAAAAAAAGCGAACCATTGAAAATTGCTATGAATCATTCTCATTTGATTTCCTGTTTGGCGTCTCTATCTGATTAGGGGTGAAACATGTCTTTCTGCCTCAGTATCAACACCGCCCAACATTTTTGTGGAGTATGGTTAATTCAAATTGTCGTTGTGGGCATGCCAGAGGGAGTATTACCATGATAATAAAGTCTATTTATATACTGAAGAATAAGGTTTAGCTTTGTGGCTTTAACAGTTTCTGAAGTTATGCCTGATAAACAAATTGATGCAGAATCTGTTAGGACAGGCAATGGAACAGTGACACAAGTGTCATTAATTTGCCTTTGTACACCAAGACAATGGATTTATAACTTACTAAATCATAATTTGCTATAAAACATTCAAAGCCTGAACAGTTCTATAACAAGATTCTTTGGACAGATGAAACATGTGAACTACTACTAGTACAATGGGAAGAGAAAGAAGAGGGAAAGGAAGTGCTCATGATTCAAAGCTTACAACTCAATCTGTCAAACATGATGGCGTGAGTGTGTACGGCTGCCAGTGGAACTAGGTCACTGGGCTTTTTAAATGTTTTGATTGCTGACAGAAGTAGCAGGATGGGTTCTGAGGTGTACAGAACTATACTTCTTGCTCTGACTCAGTCAAATGCTGCGAAACTGAAAGGATGGTCCTTCAAAGTACAGACCACAACATACAGTGCAGGCAACCATCAGCTTCTTAAGGGAAATAAATTAAAGTTTCATAAAGGGGGGGAGGTGTTCACTTGACCTCAACCCAATTGAGCATGCTGTTTACCAACTGGAGACTAAATTGAAAGCAGAAAGACCCACAAACAAGCCGCAACTGAAGCAGGAAAGGCCTGGTAAAAAATATCTGAAGGGGGAAACTTAGCATTTGGTGATGTTCTTGGGTTCCAGGTCATTGACTGCAAAAGATTTGCATTCAGGTGTTGAAATCAATGGCAATATTTATGACTATTTTAATCTGTCAAATCTTGTGAAAATGAAACTGCCATGTAACAAAATGGCTGTAAAATATTTTTGAATGGAAAGTTAAAAGTCTTCACTTCAATCGCATATTGATTGCTATACAGTATGTCAGATTCATTGTAGTGGTATATAAGAGGCAAATATATGATATTTGAAAATGATAATGAAATTCGATCTATTTAATTTTATTTTGTCTTTCCAGAATAACAGACAAAGTAATTTGAGACATTATTAATTTTCCATCTTTGTACATTTTATCCAATTACAATATTTTCAATACAGGCAGGGTTCTAATCTGGCCATAGCACAATCACAGCAGCAACTTAATTGGTTAACGATATTATGTGTTCCCTTTTGTTTCTTCTCGGGGCTTCAATCAATGAGCTTATAATAGGTTCTATATTTACCTCACAGCACAGACTCTGTCTGAAACTGTGAATCAAGGGGGGGGGGGGAAGGTTCAAAAAGTTTACTAGTGGTGTCCCACAAGGGTCAATACTGAGTCTAAATTTATATAGACTGTATCTTCACAGCTTGCCATATTATTTACTGCAGTGTTTCTCCATCATGCACATTTAGTGTTTTTCTCAGCACCCAACACTGGTTTACCAAATCAGCTAATTAGCAAATATTCCGAATGGAACTGTGTGTAATAGAGCAAGGAAAACACTAAAATGTGCAGGGCAGGAGTTGAGAACCAAGTAATTTATATGTTGATGACATCATGTTGTGCTAGGCTATATGTCTAGGATATAGGATGATCATGACATTATGACAAAAGGACTTGATTAAACAAACAAACAAACAAACAATTCTGAGCCCCCAAACTATATCCTATGAAAGTAAAAACTAATTTGAATTTTGAATTTGAATTTACTAAGGTAAAGTAAGATAATTGACCTTGCTACAAGCTCTCATTCACAAATGAAATAATCAAAAATGAACATGCCATTTAATCTAGTTCAAGTACTATTATAAACAAATATCACATTTTTTATATGTTTACATATTATTTTTGAAATGACCATGGCTTCAATAGTGAAACCTTTAGATTCAATATTTTACCATCATCTGTGTTTTATTAGACATGACAGAAGAGATGGATATCACTGTGATCTTTACTGGTCATATCAAGGTAATTGCAGGCTGGGAAAACTGCCAATACTTGTTCATATCCATGAATTACAGAAATAATGAATATGATCCACACATCATATTCATGTCGGACAAACATACAGTAGCAAATGCTTGTCCACTTTCAGTCCTCGTCAATGAAACGCATATAGCACACACTTAAACTAGTCATTTAAGGGTTCTCATTTCCGGTGTGGCTCTATAGTGTTCATGGAATACAGGGCTTGAGGCAGGAATATATTGTCGATGAGACATCAGTCCATCACAAGGCACCATGCACGCACAGTCACAAATTCATCACAGTTAGGTGCATTAGCCAATCCATCTAGCAGCATGTCTTTGGGAGGTGAGAGGAAACTAATTTGGAGACAGGAAAACATGCAAAGAACCAGTTTCAGACAAACAGTTCAAGATGAAACTGTGCACCAGAACTATTTTTTTTAAAGTATGTATTAAGTATGAGATTTATTATGAGGTATTACATTTTAAATCTTAATGGATGCAATGCTTGAGTGTAGTTATTTTTTCTTCTATATGAGATATATGTGCTATATAATCTTAGCTGATGTTATTATTGATAATTATGCTGTATATCAAACAAATATGTATGAATCATAATTAACGGATTGAATCTGATAAGCAAGCCAAGGGCAAGAAAAAACTTTCTGACAAACAGTTCAGCAGTAATCTCAGGTGAAATTTAAAAGAATAAATTAATCGAAATGTACATTAATATACTGACCGTGTATTTAAATGTTGATTAAGTGTATTTAAGCAACCTCTTAAACCTCTGCTAAAAAATCCTCCAACAACAAACGACTGCTTTGTCACACAACCCAATTACAAGTGGTCAATAGAGACATGTTCGATACACATGAAATGCCAGCTGTAAACAGATTTCTGTCTCTAATGTCTCCTTGCTGAGAACATAAAGAGAGTCTCTTGGGGTAGAACACCCCTGATTATTAAACATGAACCACACCTTCCACAAAATCCTTTTTAAATAAGACTTGGGAGTGTTTTAAAAAAAAAAAATCTAAAAATAGTGATTCTGAGCTCTCATTGATTTAAGTTGTTGAATGCTTTAACGCAGCATGAGGTGATAATTGATTTTATAATTATTTATGAGAATTTGCACAAAAGAACAAAGCTAGCACAGCTCACCAGAGCATTTCTCATGTCCTTAGCTCTGACTCACCTAAGAACAGGATTGTGTTCTCTAAATGTACAGCTATTATGTGAACAAAGAAATGCGGGAATTGCCTCTAATCAAAGTTTTGAAGCATTTCAGCCGTTTTTGTCGGACAAAGTGTGCTCAGTATTCTAAAACGTTCAGCGTCTTTAATTTAGGCAACAATTGATTTTTTTTTTTTTTTTTAAGAAGAAGCCTACAATTTCAGAAAATAGATCAGCATGTCTGTAATTGAGTTCTTTTGGTGTTTTGGGTTTCAGCATAGCACCATAATCGTCCTTATTTGGCTATATTCAATTAAACTTCAAAAAAACTCCACACAAAGGCAGGTTTTTTTCCCTGTAAATAAAACTCTAAGCGCTTAAACACACAAATGCCAGCTCAACCATTTCTAAAGGTAATTAACAAGCAACAAAAATATGCTCGTCAAAACACACATATACATGTAGCAGTTGTTCTATCCATTTCACAATTACTCGAATGATATACTGTACAGGATGTGTAACTTGCATGTGCATCCTATAATGCTTGTACAGGTGAAAGCTGTGGTGAACATGGACGCCCTCGAGAACGGAACCTGGCAGAACACCACCTTCAACGCATCTCCTACATCTCTCTCATCTTTCAACGGACTGAACCTCCTGATGGAACTAAAGATGCTCTTTGTGCCTCTCTACGCCATGCTAGTCCTAGTAGCCTGCTTTGGAAACCTCTTCCTCCTCTTCCTCATTGGATTCAACAAGAAGCTTCACAGCACAACCAACTTTCTGATTGGAAACTTGGCCCTGGCTGACTTGGTAATGTGTCTTTTCTGCGTGCCCCTAACTGTCTTTTATGCCTTCGATGAACGTGGCTGGGTTTTTGGCCACTTCATGTGCCGCTTTGTCTCGCTTATGCAGACCGCAACTGTCTTTGCAGCAGTCCTGTCCCTGACAGCCATAGCAGTGGACCGCTACATCGTGGTCGCATATCCCATTCGGCGACGCATAGGGCGCCATTTTTGCGTTGCCCTGGTGGTAAGCATTTGGATCTGTGCACTGGTAATGTCCATCCCTGCCACTTTACACACTGTGTATTTGGATCTGAGAGCTGCCGGTCATCACATGGCCGTGTGTGAGGAGTTCTGGCAAGAACAGGAGCTTGGTCGGCTTATCTACTCGTGCTTCTTTCTGCTCCTCTCCTATTTCGTCCCTCTTGCAGCTGTGTCTATATCCTACTGTGCCATTTCATGCCACCTTCAGCACAGGGCCACACAGGGACTTATAGCTGCCATTCCCTCCAATCAGGAGAAATGGGGCCGCAAGAGGCGCAAGACCTTCCGTCTTCTGCTGATATCAGTGTTGTGTTTTGCATTCTCCTGGCTCCCCTTGCAGGTGGTCAATCTCATACGTGACCTGGACACCGACTTTGTTATTCTGAGCAAGAGTCATATCAATGTGATTCAGGTCTCATGCCATTTGTTAGCCATGAGTTCTGCATGCTTTAACCCTTTTATTTATGCTTCTCTGCATGACAAGTTTCTGTCCTATTTGTGCCACCACATGTTTCAGAGGCGTAGACAATCTCAGGCTCAAAACAGCTCCACCTCTAGCCGCCTACCCCAACACCACACCAGCTCCACCCTGGCGAGTATTCCCATGGCTGTAAGCAAGACACTACAAGATGGAATTTAATCCATGGCTTCAATCACTTCGGCCATCAGCATTATGCAGTCTTGTTTATTCAATTCAGTTTTATTTGCACAACAATTTTATCAATGGACATTGTCAGAAAGAGGTTAAACATAAATGTTCTATTTAAAATAAATTAATTATATATAAAATTGTGTGCTATAGAGACAAAAGGTGCAATTCTGTAACCAGGAAATTAATTAAAGTATTAACCTTAAAATTTTGTTGAAGTTGTGAACAGTTCAAACAACTGCAACTGATGGAGGAGACTTGCAAAAAAAAAAAAAAAAAAAAAAAAAAAAGCCAAAAGCCATAGTAGCAAAGCTGGTTGCATTCATGTCAGTTGCACATCAAAGCCATCATCATGGGATCTACAGTAATGTATCTTCAGGCTGTCCATACAGGCCCATCCGCAGCAAAGTAAAGAGAACCAATTTTATGTACAGTAAATGTGTACAGCATAAGGCACTGTATGTATATTTGGATGTTGTTCAATATTTGCAGAGCATATTCTCAAAAACATTTGCACTTAACTTTTTCTTTCACTCTTTCTTTCTTTCTTTATTTGTTTGTTTGTACATACGTGTACTTATAGCCAAAAAGTCACACACTGTAATATTTTGTTGAACTGCCTTTTGCTTTGATTATGGCATAATTTTGATAAGTTTGTACCATGTCACAGCATTTATTTCCATCCAGATGTGGATTAATTTCTCCCCTAAATCTTGTATTGATAATGGGAGAGTCAGACCACTACGTAAAGTCTTCTCCAGCGCATCCCAAGATTGCAAGATCTCAATGTCTGGACTCTGTGGTGGCCAATGCTTGTGTGTCAATGTCTCATTCACCCTGAACCACTCTTTCACAATTTTAGCACAATGAATTCTGGCATTGTCATCTTGGAATAAGTCCATGTTATCACCAAAGAAAAAAAAATCATTGATGGGGAAAAAACTGGTCATTTAGTATATTCAGGTACTCAGCTGACTTAATGTTTTAGACACATAACGTTGCTAAATTAAGACCTGACCAACAGAAGCAACCCCAGATCATAACACTGCCATCAGAGGCTTGTACGGTAGGCACTAGAGATGAAGGGTGCATCACTTCATTCAATTCTCTTCTTTGACCTCCTGAGTGATGAGTAATGTCCATCACACGACCCTTTTCCAATGCACAACATTCTAGTTTTATGCTAACTAGCAAATTAAAGCTTTTTTTTTTTTTCAGATTAGCCTCACTGGTTTCTAAAGCTACACAGGTGTTTAGTCCCAGTCCCTTGAATTCTGCATGCAATGTTCATGCAAAAATGCCCATAAGTTCACTATTAAACATAGAGTTTAGTTTTTAAAATTATTATTATTTGATTTCACAAAATGTTTAAATGATTCCTGATTACAATCATAAAAAAATCATTTTTTAATTATTAAAAATGGTTTTAATAATGTGTCGGACAGTTCTTAAGCCAATTTAATAGTCTTCTTAGTTGTTATCCTTGCTTGATGTAGGCCAATAATTTGTTTTTGCATAAACAGAGAAACATCTTTGGCAGGAGCTGCATCAGTTAGGGTTAAATAAATTGTTGCCAGCTGAAACTAATTACTCACTTCAGTAAATATTCAATGGAGGGCTCTTACCTAATTGCTTAGTTTAATCCAGGTGGCGACTTTTTTTGGCCGGGCAGTGTATATATTTGTAGTACTTTTGATACTACAGTATATTTAAAGGTAACTACTTTTGTACTTTTTATCAAGTACAAATGTACATGAGGAACTTATTTTACCTGGGAAATACCCAAAATTGTGTACTTTGCCCACCATTGATCAGAAAACATTAGTTATAGTAAGTAGTGTAGTTTAGATATTCTTTATATGTTATTACCGGATAAAGTAATGCAGACTGTTTAATAACTCATGACTGTACTTTTTTGTTTGTGTGTTTTATTTGTTTGGTCAATATCTATTGTTACAAACTGTAAAGCATGTAAAGCTGGTGGTAATATGGAGTTGTTTTACTGCATGAATTGTGAATATATTGCATTTAATTTGTTAATTTCACACTCAATCAGCATATACAGTAATATATAAAAATGCATAAACATATGTATATAATTGTTCATTCAGATTTCTATCTTCCTTAACAGAAAAAAAATGTGATGAATAAACACATTTGTTTTACACTGAAAGAAATTTACTCTACGATCTGTCACCCTGATCTACTTTATAACATTGTTGAGTAAAACATAAGGAGTGAAATGTGGTTAGTCAAGCCATTCAATAAATATTACCAAAGGCGTTTCAATAGCTACAAATGAGTCAAGAACCTTGGGGTGGAAAGTATTTCTGTCAGCAGTGGACAGACAACAAATGATCACAAGGAGAATTGTAAATACTTAGATGCAACAAGGGTAGTAAATATAGCTACATTATGTTTTGTGCCTGAATGAATAATCTTTGAATGAGTTAAGTGTTAAGTTGAGTGAAACTGAAGGAATACACATGTCATCAGAGCTCTAGCTCAAACCCTCGACCTGAATAGCACCAAGGTTCTGTTCATGCAAGGTCAGTATAGACACCAAGGCTCAATGTAGTTAATATACCTACATGCCTGTTTTGGGGAGCTGGCAGGAAACCTGAAAAACTAACTCACGATTGATTAAATAAGCTACAACATATTTGAAGTATACTAACACCACCGCCAGGAGAACTGAACAACATTGATTATCAATTATATGCCAGTAAACGGACAGGATCATGGGCACCCAACGCTCATCTATGCCTGGGGTGACCAAAGGTCAGCTTGTCCAGGCCGATCCCACAGAAGCAGAAAAAAAAGTAACACAAATTTCTGTCAATGATAGAAAAGCACCAGAACACCCAGTGCATCATAGCCTGTCGTGGCAGGATGTGCAAAGTGTTTATCTGATCTCAATCATGATCTCAAGGATCATCCATGGATGTACTGGACAAAGCACTCTGATCCATGGAGGCCCAACCCCACAACCCACGCCTCCCAAAAGATTCGCCACTAATGTGTGGCTGATTTGTGCATATTTCACAAATAACAAACTGCCTAAACAGAAAATCCTTCTGCAGTACAATGCAATACAATTTAAAATGTATTTAATCATATATATATTTTTGATTTTTTTTTATATTGCAAAAAAGGGATCAGTCCAGATAAACACAAAATGTTAATGGACTAAAAAAGCAAACCATACCCCTTGGAGGTGTGAATAGAAGAGTGTGGACATGACTCATCTTTTTGGGCATCAACAGAGGTAAGAGGATGAGTAATGTTACAGTTAGTTCATGATTCTGTTCATCACAAGCTACCACAATGATGCCTTCAAACAAGGCAATTTCAATGGGAATTAAATAACATGAAATCTGTCAGCTTCAAAATTTGTGAATGTACACACTTTTCCTGGGTTATAGGGTCTCTTTGGTGGTGTAAATGATACTTTACTACAACTGAAATTCTGAATCATGTAGAAATGAGAACTTTGCGGTTTATATTTGTAACAAAATTAACTCAGAAACATAATTACATGTAATTTCATCTTTCAATATTAATCAGAGCAAGAGAAAAGGAAGTAACTTGTGAATAATGATGTGACTACTAACAGGAGCAGGAATATTTTGGAATATTTTAATACAGTAGGATTTTGACAAATTCAAATCCAACCTCATGCCACTGGATCTCGTTGGACAGCACTTTATCTTGCAGTGGGAGAATACTCTAAAGCACAATGCTGAAACTATGAAGGGAAAAAAAGTAATGTTATTGACTTGCTGAGTCAATAACTCCATTTGGAAATTACCGCTAAATTTCATTTAATGGACACAAGGCTAAAAGGCATTAAAATAAGCAGGAACGTTGTGCATTACAGGCAAGGTCCTATTACATTTGACATCCTTAGGTAACATATGCAGAAGGGATGCTGTGTAGTTATGGCTCAACAAAAATAAATGGAAATAACTTTGACTTACAGTACTACATTCACCTCATAGTCATAAATTTATTACAAAACAATATTGAAAAACTGTCAAAATTATTGTCTGATTAATTATAAAACATAACTATTGCTGATATTGAATTTTTAGTCCATTGGGTGCTGTGAGTTGTAGGGTGGGGCATCTGAGATTCAGACTTGTTCGTCCAGCGCATCCCACGGGTCGGCGCTCTTGATCTCTTTGCCTGCCCGGCCCTATATGCAACAGGCTGTGGACTGGGTGTTCTGGTGCCTTTCTACCGTAACCAGCCATGACTTCTTCACTGCATTGTTTTTTTTTTTTTTATCTCCACAGTCATAAATGAGCCTTGGATGCCCATATAATTGATAATCAATGTACTGTATACACTCACCTAAAGGATTATTAGGAACACCATACTAATACGATTGATACATATTGATAGGATAGATGGAGATTTGTGGGATGCACATCCAAGGCATGAAGCTCCCGTTCCACCGCATCCCAAAGATGCTCTATTGGGTTGAGATCAAGTGACTGTGTACATTTTAGTACAGTGAACTCATTGTCATGTTCAAGAAACCAATTTGAAATGATTCGAGCTTTGTGACATGGTGCATT